>JAXCGZ010002424.1:0-15000 GCA_037179515.1 Halocaridina rubra | reverse complement strand
TAATTTTTTTTTTCCAGAGAACTGTTGACCATACACAATGTGAGTATAATGGCTTCTGATGTCTCTGTGAGATATCATACGAAAGTGTTACATAATCGCTAAAAGTGAGAAAAAAACTGCTTTGAATTGTCTGTTAAGATTAATCAAGAATATCAAACACTCAATACGTGAGAGAATTGACGTTTTATCTTTTGTAAAATGTTAAGAATATGTGGAAATTCAATGTGAGAAAAATGGTCTATATTTATAATATGTAAGATTTTCAAAATCAATAGTCTTGTTTTTTGGGATTATCATGAGTAATATGGCTTTAAATATTCTAGTGAAATTTTTCAAGGTTATTTTAGACAAGCATTATTGAGAAAAATAACCATTTATTTTTTTTGCAAGTTTTTTCAATGAAGTATTGGACATACGCGATTAGAGAAACGGTTTTCGCTTTTTTATGTAAGAAGTATTAATAATATATTGGACGTGAATTAATGAGAAAATTGGGTTTAACTTTTAACTGCAAAATTTGCAGATAACTATGAGACATGTATGGAAAAATGGCTGGTGATTTTTTAATAAAATTTATCAAAAAAATATTTAACATACATTATATGGAAAAAAAAAATATCCTTCCGTAAATTTATGAAATAAAAATTTTGGACGTTCCCCAGCTCCAACCTGTCTGTGACCACGCCCAATGGAATGGAGATTTATACTGAAATTAAACAGCAAACATCAACAGCATTACAAACACTATATTAAAAATGGGTAGAACTTTTCCAGTAAGATTTTTCGAGAAAATTATACTGAGTAATGACTTTTATAAGAAAAATTACTGTAAAATTTAAGAAAAAACACAAATTAAACTACTAAGAAAAATTGGGCCAGATTGTCTACTGATAAAAATTAAAAACCTTTGATAAATAGCATTCAAATAACTATCTATTCATATCCAAGTTACTATAGTTGAAAGATAAGTGGTTCAGTTTTGAATACTGAAACGTAGTTCGACTGTGAATACTGAATTGTAAATATTGGAATGTTAGTTCAATTGTGAATATTGAGATACAGATGAATTAGTTTAACTGTGAAAATTAGAAAGCAGTTCAATTGTTTATACTTTAGTACAGCTCAATTGTGAATACTGAAATGTAGTTCAATACTGAATACTGAAATGTTGTTCAATACTGAATACTGAAATGTAGTTTAATACTGAATGCTGAAATGTAGTTCAATACTGAATACTGAAATGTAGTTTAATACTGAATACTGAAATGTAGTTCAATACTGAATACTGAAATGTAGTTCAATACTGAATACTGAAATGTAGTTCAATTGTGAATACTGAAATGTAGTTCAATACTAGTAGTTCAATACTGAATACTGAAATGTAGTTCAATACTGAATACTGAAATGTAGTTCAGTACTGAATACTGAAATGTAGTTCAATACTGAATACTGAAATGTAATTCAATACTGAATACTGAAATGTAGTTCAATTGTGAATACTGAAATGTAGTTCAATACTGAATACTGAAATGTAGTTCAATACTGCATACTGAAATGTAGTTTAATACTGAATACTGAAATGTAGTTGAATTGTGAATACTGAAATGTAAATTAATTGTAAATAATTAACTGTAATTTAATTGTGAGTCCTAAAATGTAATTTAATTGTAAATTCTGATATATTGTGCAACTGTAAATACTGAAATGTGTTCAAGTTTGAGTAATGAAATTTAGTTCAAATGTAAATAATGAAATGTCATTAACAATTAAAAAAAAACAAGATTATTAGCAGTGAATTTATAATTCATTATTACTTCTCCATTGAAACAGTGTATCACATACATGAACTGTAGCGATACATTTATAATTCATTGATAAGTTTAAATAATTTTTGTTTTATATAATATTGTCTACAATCTGATAGAAGCTGTCCTGTACTATGTTTAGATATAACATATTTTTATATTATTTTTAGCACAAAAAGTTAATTGTAAATAAAAAAAAAGTGTAATAATTTATGAATAAAGTCACTTCTTGCCAAAAATTATCTGAATATAATACAGTTCTTGATTTTGTTCCTGGCCATATGGCCGACTGACATTAGGCCGAATGACAATTCACCGAACAGACATTTCGCCAAAAAAATATCTGGACGAATGGCCATTTGGCAGAATGTGCATAGGGTCTTTTGAATTCGTTTGAATGGTCTGAAATGTGAAATAGTTTGTAATTTATACTCTATTAGGTAAACCGAATGACAATTCACCGAACAAATATCTGGACGAATGGCCATTTGGCAGAATGTGCGTAGGGTGTTTTGAATTCGTTTGAATGGTCTGAATGTGAAATAGTTTTTAATTTATACTCTATTAGGTTTCAATTTTAATGCACATTCAAGAGAATGTAATCATTCTGAAAAGCTCAATTATGCTATAAATATTAATGACCGTCATAATAATCTGAAAGTAATTGACAAGTAATTTATATCGAATTAACATCAGAATTAGAATAATAAGTTAAGAAAAATATTCTACATATTTCCATTTATTGTGAAAATATTAACTACTGTCATAGCCATCCGAAAATTAACGAAATAATTAACGAATTATGAAAACACGAAAGAACATAATTCGCTTCAGTAATCCAAATAGTATTACTGAATGGGTGATGAATGCTAATAATAGATCCCCAAAGAATATTATGAGCGCTGGTTAGCAAGGGCATGCACTCAGGGTAACGATTACATATGCCAAAACAAGTCTTTCGCAAGAAGGCAACCGTCCTAGCCCTTGGTAGAAAAGAGAGTCCGTGACGTAAAACCGGATCAGTTATGTATGCTTAAGTCGGGTTCTCAGACCAGGCAATGCCTTTATATGCCCAAAGTTTGTTAGCTATAAGCAATGCCCTTATGCTCAAAGCTTGTTAGATTATAAAGTGCCCTTATGCCCATAGGTTGTTAGACAAGGCAGTGTCTTTATAACGATAGGTTGTTAGATACGGCAATGCCCTTATAACGATAGGTTATTAAAGGAGTGCCCTTATGCCCATAGGTTCAAAGATTAGGAAGTGCCCTTATGCCCATAGCTTATTAGATTATGCCATACCCTTATTCCCATAGCTTGTTAGCTTTGAAAGTGCTCTTTTGACCATAGCTTGTTAGATTAGGCAGTAGCCCTTATGTCCATTGCTTGTTAGATTAGAAAATGCCCTAATGGCCTTAAGGTGTTAGATGGGGTAGTCTCTTACGCCCATACAAGGTTACAGAATATTTCAAAAACAGTAATACATTAATTTTATCTTAGTCTAACCAAACCTGAGCTAACCAAGTCTTTGAATTTTCCATACATGGCAAGAGAACACACTGTGGGCAATCAGTAAGATAAGATATGCAAATAATAAGACACAAACATGAATAAAAAGGGTTACAAAAAGGTTCACAAATCAGTCTCCAGAGTAGTCATCTCCAGAGCGATTAAGAGAGAATGATATCCTGTGAACAATTTGAGTAGGACCTATGACTCTTGGTCAAATTCTATGTCCTATACTAACCAAAAGGAAGAAGAAGAAACCATTGCAGGTACTTGAGTCAGTATACCGAATTATATAGCCTGTCTAACGGAAAACAACAAAAAACACTTCTAAAATTAACAAATCCGACCCACACAACAACTTAAAAACACAAAAGCAGATGTCTAATCAAGATGCAGCAGTAACTGTCTGCCAGAGTGCATTAGAATTAAGCACACAGACCCCAACTGGCCCAAGAGCATGAATAAAAATTTCTCTATCTGCAGTAAAGTCTTGACAGCCAAAGACAAGAGATGGAAATCGTCCTGGAAGACTATGTATCTTGACTAAAGTTAACAGCAATGGTGAGGTAAACAAACTCCGACACTCCGCTACCAGCAGACGACGTGACGTCACGTCCCACCCGACCACTAGAGGCGCCACCGTATCAGAATTTAATGGCGGACGGGGCATAGGCAGAGTTCATATACATTAGCTCTGTTGAAAACCACACACATTGAAGAATTATTAAAGATTGGTTGCTATTAAGATTCTATTTGTATTTGGAGAATACATAAAAGAGTGGATTATTCTTTTATTTCTTATTTCAAGACAGCATACCAAAAGGAGTATTTATAATTATTATTATTATTATTATTATTATTATTATGTCAAGTGCATACACCACAGGGACCACACTTTTTTTTATTTCAATAGAAATATACACCAAAGAAATTTTTAATTATATTTTATTATTATTTAAGGACGTATACCCCAAATGAAAAAGTTATATCAAGATGTTACATCAAAGATAATTATTTTCCTTACACATTAACTAGAGATTCAAGGTAGAATAAACCCAAGCAATTTTCTCTCATTGTTTCAAGGGTTCCGTTCCGGTTTTACGTCATGGACTCCTTTTTCTACTAAGGGCTAGGACGGTTGCCTTCTTGCGAAGGACTTGTTTTGGCAGATGTAATCGTTACCCTGAGCGCATGCCCTTGCTAACCTCAGACCGTGACGGGGCGCGAACCCTCAACCTGACGCCTCAAAGTCACAGACGCTACCGCCTGAGCCACGGTGACTACAGCTCATTGTTTCAAGGGTGTTTACATCAAAAAGATTTTCTTTTTATTAATTGAGAATGTTTTTGCATTAAGAATGTATACACTACTAAGATACGTTATTATAGTTCCATGAAAGTATGCGAGAGAGAGAGAGAGAGAGAGAGAGAGAGAGAGAGAGAGAGAGAGAGAGAGAGAGAGAGAGAGAGAGAGAGAGAGAGAGAGAGAGAGAGAGAGAGAGAGAGAGAGAGAGAGAGAGAGAGAGAGAGAGAGAGAGAGAGAGAGAGAAAAAAATTATTTTTACGACAGCACACACGAATAAAAAAAAAAATTTTACATACGAGGCATAAACCAAAGCCAGACTTTTTTTTATTTTTTTTATTTATTTCAATATGTTATAAATCAAGGAAATAATTTTTTAAATTATAACTTCAATAAAACACACTCTCAAATGCAAACAAACAATACACACACACACACACGCATACATTTCAGGTAATTACATTGCCTTACAAGAGACATCCAATACTGTCCAATCTTTCAATCTTGTAACATCATTGAGAAAATATATACACACATATACTTGTAAAAATAATGTTGTACATAGAGTAATACATACAGGGTAACAAGAGAATTCAATACTGACCAATTGCCTTTAAACCAAGTACTGCAACTGCTAATCATCATGTTAACAATGGCCATATAATTTTTCCACTGCCCATCAGATAAAAGCCAAAGGCAGCAACCAAACTGTCAATTGCAGACGACACTCCACAGTTACCAAGTAAGTTTTTTAATATGATTGTAAGGAGAAACTCATCTAGATAAGACAAAACTCTCAACAAGAGATAAGTGGTCAGGACAAACCTTATCTCAGGCGAAGACCACCACGCATGACGTCATATTCGCCTCTTTTCTTCTTTACACCAAAGGACAATCATTTAAAATGTGAACACTATAAGTTCCATATAGGAAAGTCATTACAAATGTTAATATCTCTCTCTCTCTCTCTCTCTCTCTCTCTCTATATATATATATATATATATATATATATATATATATATATATATATATATATATATATAATTAATTATATATATATATATATATATATATATATATATATATATATATATATATATATATATATATATATATATATATATAAAATGAGCAGTCTTTTTATTCCAAAGTAAAATCTGGAAGACTGAAAGTGTCATAATGGTCCTCTCTGCAACTTTTTAGCTTAAATTTCTCCACAGGATACCTGTACAACTTCTCACTGTCATTTGTGAGTATATCTAGTCTAGATCATAGAAAGCTTAGTGGCAAACACTACCGACCTTCAATTCTCTTTAAGAAAAAGGTACTATTGTAGTATGCAGTCGTCGTCTATTGTATCGTACAGAAACCTAACCTAACCTAACCTTTACCCGTCCCAACCTACCTTAACCTAACCAAGTCAGTTAATTTAGGTTACAATACACTACCGTTAGTGAGGTAGATCGCAAGATACAACAGCATCAAGAATCACTGATGCAGCAAAAGGCTTGGGCGAAAACTACGTCACTAAGCTCCTCCCACATGCTCAGTAACCGACCTTGTCCATCTTTATCAGATGTTGAAATTCACCCATCCCTCCTTCACCAACTGACGTTTATCAGGAACCTCCAGAAAGACTACCTTTAATGAGGTCCACCAGAAATTTAATTAAAAGAGTAATTAGATCCCCCGCGCAGGTGTCACCAATTAGAGATCAGGTCAACCCCTTAATTTGTTGCTCGACTTCTGCTCTTTGGGATTTATATTGCACAAGATAAGGGAGAGGGACCTTATTTACAACGATCACCCTTAAGCTCAGATCTGCATCGTTAAGGAGAAGGTTTCTGCCCTGCCTTGTTGATATGCCTCTGGTGCCCACAGGAATTAGTTATTTTCTGTTCTCACTTGCTACTTTTCTCTGGAACTCAGTAGAAGTGGCGATTTTTTGTCCTATCTCGTAAACATCCATCTGGCGCTCAAATTTTCAGTTTTTATTCTGCCCTGTCCTGCTGGTACTCCTCTGGAACTCGCGGGAACAGTTATTCTCTGTTCTATCCAGTTGATCCTCCAAGAGCTCATGGGAAGTATTTAGTTTCTTTCCTGAATAATTAGTATTCCTCTAGAGCTAATGGAAGCAGTTATTTTCTGTCCTGTCAATATGGCATACCTTATGGGAAGTAATCAGTATTTCTCCTGTTTGATAACCATTCCTACAGAGCACACAAGACTTAGCAATTTCTGTCCTGTCTTGTTATTTTTACTCTGGGGTTAAGGGGAAACAGTTGTTTTCTTACTATTCCTGTCCATACTAGGTCACAGAAAGAAGCTAAGGTCTGTCTACTTTTGTAGGTATTACTCTGATGCTTAAGGGAAGTATATGGCCCTTGTATGTCTTGAAAGTACTGTATTTTTCGAAGGTTCATGAGGAATAGCTAGTTTTAGCCCAGTCTTACTGGTAGTCTTCATAAGACAGGGGAATCAGGAAGTTCTATACTGTCTTGTTAGTATTCCTGTTGAAACTCATAGGAAGCAATTACTATACACTCAGGGTAACGATTACATCTGCCAAAACAAGTCCTTGGCAAGAAGGCAACCGTCCTTGCCCTTAGAAGAAAAGGGACTTCGTGACGTAAAACCGAAACAAAACTGCTTTGTTATTCTTTCTCTGAAGTCTGGTGATAGTCCTGTCTTAATACAGCATTTCTCTGAGGCTTATGGTAAGGAAATAATTTCTAAGATCGAGATGGCTTGGGCATATGGTAAGGTGGGATTAGCAGTACCCGTTGGGAGAAAGATGCTGAGGATGAGGTTGTCAGGGATGAGGGGAAAGGCAGCCCAAAGAGGAGGTTTAAGGATGTGGTGAGGGAAGCCATGAGGGTGTGCGGTGTGACGGAGGAGGACACAGGAGATAGGGTGATATGGAGATGATTCATCCACTATGGCGACCACTGATGGAAGAAGCAAAAAAAATTGATGATGATAATGTTCTAGGCAATAGTTCTCTTAGTCCCATTGAGAAACGGCTAAGAGCAGATGTGACTCTTCTTGCTTGGTGGATGGGGCAGTGTTTATTCAAAGAATTTTTATGAACACAATTGGAATAAGGCAACCTATGTTTGTTCCGGTATTACGTCACGGACTCCCTTTTCTACTAAGGGCTAGGACGGTTGCCTTCTTGCGAGTAACTTGTTTTGGCAATTGCCCTTGCTAACCTCAGACCGTGACGGGGCGCGAACCCTCGACCTGACGCCTCAAAGTCGAGGACGCTACCGCTTGAGCCACGGTGCCTACAGGAATAAGGTAACCTATATATCTACAGAAACAGAATTGTCATTGAATAGAGAAATGAACCTTGATTCATAAAGAATCAAGACGTTACATATTTTAGCGAAAAAAATATTAACATAACTAATAAAATGAGGACCACAATGCGTCATTTCGTTAGAGCGATTGTTATCTCGTCTCAGTAGTTACCGTGGCTCAAGCGGTAGCGTCCGCGACTCTGAGGCGTCAGATTGAGGGTTCGCGCCCCGTCACGGTCTGAGGTTAGCAAAGGTATGCACTCAGGGTAACGATTACATCTGCCAAAACAAGTCTTTCGCAAGAAGGCAACCGTCCTAGCCCTTGGGTGAAAAAGGAGTCCGTGACGTTAAACCGGAAAAACAACAAGAAGCTTGTTATCTCGTCTCAGAACATCAGCTTTAACGATAGGTAGTTGAGTAATTAAGCCACGAGGAATTGGATCATGAAACCCCAATTTTCAAGGTTAATCTGCTTTTTCTATGCATTTTTCCCCAGAAGGATTGTGAAGCGAATTCCTAGTTATGGGAATGAGTTAATTTACATATATTATTATACAGGGTTGTTTACAAATTGCCTTGAGATAGAGTGATATAAACAATTGTTTGTTATAGGGAAGTTTTAGCTGATATGCCCAACTTGGACTTATCAGTTCAGTGGCCTAAGTTGGTAGATAAGCTGATAAGAACGAGAAAGAGAGAGAGAGAGAGAGAGAGAGAGAGAGAGAGAGAGAGAGAGAGAGAGAGAGAGAGAGAGAGAGAGAGAGAGAGAGAGAGAGAGAGAGAGAGAGAGAGAGAGAGTATAAACAGCTGTCAAAAGCCACATTTTGATATAAAAATCATAAAATGCTCATTACTTTTTCGTCTTTGGGGACATTACAAGCATTCATAAACACAAACTCACACACACATACACACACACACGTGAGTGACCTTCACAAGTACAATGGAAAACAAATCAGTACACTTGCACTAAAGAAATTAATTATAAGATTGGATCAACTGAAGAATCCCCCCAGACCCATCCAGGGAGAGATTCTTCAGTTGATCTGAGTTTGGGGGGAGACTCTTCAGTACTGTCTGTCTGTCTGTTTAGGTTTGGTTAGATTAGGTTAGGTTGGGTTAGGTCTTTATTTCGTAATTGAAATTCATCCATCCATCCATATTTTTCAAGGCAGATAGACAGACCTAACCTAACCTAACCTAACCAAAGACATCCCTTCAGCCCTTCCCTTCTGACAAGTCACAACACTCCCCATCTCTAGTTTATCTCTGAAATTGTTACGCAAGGCACTCTGGGGGGGATTCTTCAGTTGATCTCAGTTGGGTACTCTGGGGCGGGAGATTCTTCAGTTGGTCCATAAGATTATCTGCCTAACGCCCAGCGGTGCTCGATCGCGGGTCTATCAGTTCCCGGGTGGTGATCTAACCACTGGGTCACTGCGGACCCTACATTAATCACATGATAATGAAAGTGTTTTACTGCGTCCTCCAACACAATTCATCTCAATGTTATTTACTTCTCTTATATATCTATTTATTTAATCAGTTATAATTATTATTATTATTATTATTATTATTATTATTATTATTATTATTATTATTATTATTTCATCTTGAAATATGTTTACTTCTTACTTATTTCTGTTTGTTTATATGTTTTATTTGTCATTAGTGTTTTTGGTTTTAAAATATTTAAAGTTTTTGTAATAACAACCGTACAACTAGATATAACATTAAGTCGTTTAACTAAATTACTTATATTAAATAACTTTATTGTCTTTGCCTATAATTATTCACTCAGGGTAACGAATACATCTGCCAAAACAAGTCCTTCGCAAGAAGGCAACCGTCCTAGCCCTTAGTAGAAAAGGGAGTCCGTGACGTAAAACCGGAACCAGAATTGCTGGCTAGTACAGTGGTAACGCGCTGGCTTCGCATTCACGAGGTCGAAAGATCGGTTCCCGTCCAAGACCGAGAGTTTAAGCTGTTTACTGGCAGGAACTGCTGTGGTTGGACACCACAGTGGGGGGTTGGGGCTTGCCCTGGCTGACGAATACCCATTGTATTGAAATGGAAATAAAGTTTATAAAAAAAAGTTTATATAACTGATTCATTCGTATTGTATCAATTACTGAATTAATTCATATATCAGTTAATGTATTTATCTAATTTATTTAGCAGGGAGGGGGGTAAGAATACTTCCTCCGTGTTCCCCTGCGTGTCGTAAAAGTCGACTAAATGGGGCGGAGCGAGGGGGCTGGGAATCCCCTCCTCTGTATTTAATTCCCACACAAAAAGTCAAAGTATTGTCTTTGACTCAGCCACCCTCCTTATAAGGGGGAATATGGCTTTTGTATATGGATGGATGGATTTAGCAGAAGCAAGTCTGTTTTCGTAATTAAGTTCGCGACTGATGGATGTACCTTTGGCGTGTTATTTTCTTATGAGTAAAATCGGTTTACAAAACAGATATCAAGTGTAAATTATGAAGGATTTATTACATACGCAATTACATCTCTTAAAATAATCTTCTCATGGGTACCTTGCCATGTTGGGTTAAATGGTCATGAATAGTCAAGACGAACTAAAAAAGTATGCTGCAGGAGTCAACATCGTTAAGGTTTTACGTCACGGACTCCCTTTTCAACCAAGGGCTAGGACGGTTGCCTTCTTGCAAAGGACTTGTTTTGGCAGATGTAATAGTTACTTTGAGTGCATGCCCTTGTTAACCTCAGACCGTGACGGGACGCGAACCCTCGACCTGACGCCTCAGAGTCGCGGACGCTACCGCTTGAGCAACGGTGACTACTGCAGGAGTCAACATTCTAATCTGTAATCTACCTGTCTCAGATGGAATCACACACAAACACACACACACACAAACGCACACACATTAGTTGTAACCCCTCTTAGATATAGGTGGCAGAGTCAAAGCAAACACATTCACTGGAAGCCAAACATAATGTCATTCACACTGCTCTTAGAGTACTGTCGATTAAATCACAAAGTATATATATATATATATATATATATATATATATTATATATATATATATATATATATATATATATATATATATATATATATATATATATATATATTTTTATTTATTTTTTTTTTTTTTTACCCCACGAGAATGGCACAGGAAATAGTGCCAATTGGTGCCTATGATAAGAATCGCTCCACGCGTAATACTTAGTTTTACAAAAATATGGGAAGTGACTTATGAAAAAAAAAAAACAGGCACAATGCACCCAGAATACTCCAAATGTGTTATATGGCCGAAAGGAAGGTAATACCTAGGTATCTACATCACAGAATGTACCCGTTTACAAGCCTTTTGACTTCCTGGCCTGTGTTATCTGGAACATAGTTGACACTTTAATTACTTTCGTGGTGCCCAGGACCGATGAGGGCAATCTTCTTTGCTCGTCCCGGTAAAAAAAAAAGTGTGGTTTCGACAATCTTTTTCCCATACTTAGTGTAAATCCAGCAATGAAAATGTAAAAAACACTTGCAAAACAGTGTTTCATGGTGGTTTTCGAGGGTCTTAAAATTGAACAACACAATTTCAGTAAGTTACCATTAATATTAGTATCATCACCATTATCATTTTTAATTTCATTATCATCATCATTACTAGTATTACCATCATCAAATTTACTATTATTATTATTATTATTATTATTATTGTTTTTATTATTATTGCTTTATTGCCATTATTATTATTATTATTATTATTATTATTATTATTATTATTATCATTATTATCATGGGCAGCGACCGGGAAAGGTAGAGCGCATGACTCGGGTAGCGACTAACGCGAGTTCAATCCCACTGCGTGGCGTTTGGAAGAGCAACAACCCTTAATCCCCCAGCTCTAACATGTCTGTTTATTCCCATTCGAATAGGGACTAATTTTGACACATAAAACGGTGCTATTATTATTATTATTATTATTATTATTATTATTATTATTATTATTACTATATTACATATTAAAGGTTGCCGGTGTTTCAGTTCCGATATCCATCCGAGATGCTCCTCAGAACGTCAGCCGGGGCAAGCCCTCCCCGCTGTGGTGACCAGCCACAGCAGTAACCTTCCTAGTAAACAGTTTAAACTCTCGGTCCTGAGCGGGAACCGATCTGTCGACCTCGCGAATGCGAGGCCGGCGCGTTACCACATAAATCAAAACAGTCATGTGCTGACAGGCTACGTCAAGTGTTTATATTATTTATACACTCTCAGGGTTATTATCCCTCTTATAAGAAGAATGGCCGAGTCAAAGCAAACCCTTTCACTATTAAATATTGTCAATATATACAAATCAATGTAGTCGCCGTGACTCAAGCGGTAGCGTCCCCGACTCTGAGGTAACAGGTCGAGGGTTCGCGCCCCGTCACGGTCTGAGGTTAGCAAGGGCATGCACTCAGGGTAACGATTACATCTGCCAAAACAAGTCCTTCGCAAGAAGGCAACCGTCCTAGCCCTTGGTAGAAAAGGGAGTCCGTGACGTAAAACCGGGACAAAATAGACAAATCAATGCAGTGTTATTATATACAAAACACTTACGGAGTGGCACTGTAATAATGCCACCTGTACATGAATCTAAAGGAGTGCCTGTGCGTACCCACGTGCCCCTGACAATGCCACGAGATCCTAATAAAAACTTTTATAATATTATTATTATCATTATTATTATTATTGTTATTATTATTATTATTATTATTATTATAATTATTATTTGTAGTAATAAAAATTAACTAAAAATATCTTCATTATTATTATAATCTTTATTATTTTCAACTTAATTTTTTCAAAGCCTTATCTCACACACACACACACACGGAAAAAAATTGTCTTTTTAATTACCATAAAATCTTCTTATCAGTATTTATCTCTATGGAGAACGTACCCTAGATAATGAACAATAACAATCAACAAATATAACTAAATAAATAAAAATAATAAATAAATAAATAAAATAAAGAGTAACAATAACATATATATTACGCACGAGGCACTACCAAGAGGAAGTGCCAAGTACACGTGTCCTCATTACAGATATTGAGGTCATGCGAGATATAGTCGTAAACAAGCAGTCACGCGATGTAAAGGGGGGTTTACACGGTCAAACGGTTCGTCGAACGCGGTTCGACAGACAAGTGTTTGAAGTGATGTTCGTACGTGTGAACGGGGTATTTGGTTGACGAACACGAAACGTGTTCGACAACCAAATTTACAAGGTCAAACGGTTCGTCGAACGCGGTTCGACAGACAAGTTCTTGAAGTGATGTTCGAACGTATGAATGGGGTATTTGGTTGTCGAACACGAAAAGTGTTCGACCACCAAACTTACACGGTCAAACGGTTCGTCGAACGCGGTTCGACAGACAAGTGTTTGAAGTGATGTTCTAACGTGTGAACGGGGTATTTGGTTGTCGAACACGAAAAGTGTTCGACCACCAAACTTACACGGTCAAACGGTTCGTCGAACGCGGTTTGACAGACAAGTGTTTGAAGTGATGTTCTAACGTGTGAACGGGGTATTTGGTTGTCGAACACGAAACGTGTTCGACAACCAAATACCCCGTTCACACGTTCGAACATCACCTCAAACACTTGTCTGTCGAACTGCGTTCGACGAACCGTTTGACCGTGTAATCCCCCCTTTATTTGGAGGAAAATATGGATTAAATATTTCAGTGGCTGATAAGTACAGTGATTACCTAATTGTGTTTACGGGAAAGAGCCAAAGCTCGTATCTTCCCGTCTCCTGATCGGTTCCATTTTTAGACTTAGTGATACTTATCATACCTGTCCTTAAAACTATGGATTGAGGTAGCATTAACTACCTCCTCGCTTAGCGAATTCCAATTATCAACTACTCTTACACTGAAAAAGTATTTCCTTACATCCTGCAAAGAAGTTTTCTTCCGAAGCTTCAAACTATGACCTCTAGTTCTAGAGCCAGCCATATCAAAATATCGATCCCTATCCACTCTATCATAACCATGAAGGAATTTAAAGACTGTCACCATATCCCCCCTCACTCTTCTAGCTTCGAGTGATGGTAAGTCTAATTCCCTCAGCCTCTCATCATAACTGAGATTGCGTATTTCTGGCACCAGTTTCGTGGCATGTCTTTGAACTTTTTCAAGCTTAGCTATGTGCTTTTTCAAGTGCGGATTCCAAAAGGGGGCTGCATATTCGAGTTTTGGCCTCACATAGGTTACATAAATATTTCTGAACATTTCCTTGTCCATGTGCCTGAAGGCTACCCTTACATTTGATAAGAATGCATATGCTGCCCTTACTACGCCATTTATATGTATTTCTGGAGACAAATCTGCCAGTATGTTTACTCCTAGATCTCTCTCATTTTCTGTCTCCTGAAGTTGTACTCCAGCCACCGAGTAGTCAAGCTTGGGCCTTCTTGCACTTGTACCCATTCTCATTACCTTACATTTTGAGGTACTGAATTTCATTAGCCACTTTTCTGACCACTCATGCAGATTATTTAGATCCTCCTGAAGTTCTCTACCATTGTTCTCGTTTTTTACTTTCTTCACAATCTTTGCATCATCTGCAAACATATTCATGAATGAATTTACAGACTCTGGTAGGTCATTTATATATACAAGGAACAAAAGTGGCCCTAAAACTGAACCCTGTGGAACTCCACTACTAACTCTTCTCCATTCAGACACTGAGTGTCTTACTCTAACCCTCTGTTCCCTTCCTTCTAAGTAAGTTTTTATCCATTCCAAGACATTTCCACCTATTCTAGCCATTGATTGCAGCTTCCTAATAAGTCTCCCATGTGGAACAGTGTCAAACGCTTTCTGGAAGTCTAGGAATATGCAATCTGCCCAGCCTCTCTTTCCTGTAAGATTTGGCTTACCTCATCATAAAATTCTAATAAGTTTGTTACTGTTGATCTTCCTTCTCTGAAGCCATGTTGCCTCACTGACAAAAAGTTGAAGGATTCCAAGTGAAGAGAGATATGTTTCCTTAGTAGTTTCTCCATAAGTTTGCAAAACTATGCTGGTCAAGGAAACTGGTCTATAGTTCAGAGCCG
>JAXCGZ010002423.1:57500-58847 GCA_037179515.1 Halocaridina rubra | reverse complement strand
AGTGGTAGCGCCTTGACTTAGTAATCATAAGTCCTAGGTTCGAGTCCCGGTCGGGGTAAAAAAATTATTCATGTTTTCACATATGTAATGTGCTTATTTGATAATATATATATATATATATATATATATATATATATATATATATATATATATATATATATATGGGATATTTGTGAAAGTATAACCCTGATTTATATATTTGGAGCAGGAAAACTGAACGCCCTGGACTGGGTTGTCAGAAATGAGACCACGCATGAGCGCGCTGTCTTTTCGTACTGCGCTGCCAGACGTATAAGCGAATTTTTTAATTTTTAACGGTTCCAGACCCGGAGAACTGCGTACGCCGGGTAGGATCGATCCTCTGGATTGTACGCGGGCGTACACCTTCTCCTACGCCCGCGTACTATCAAGAAGATCGATCTTACCCGTCATACGCAGTCTTCTACGACTGATTTGGTCTTCCGAATCACGGAGATTATTGGGTGCAGCAGCCAATTATCGTAGGCCCTCCACGACGGTTCAGTACCCCCTCGATTTTTTTAAACTACGTTGGACCGTTAGGATTCCGTCATACGCAGACGAAAAATTACACCCGATTATCGTAATGACGTCATTGCTGCCGGGAGGATTCCGTCTTTAGACGGTTTTAAGAGTCGGGTCGGGAATTTTGGCTATGTGTGACGCCAGCATTACTCTCCAGTCTTTGGTGACTCTAAAAACAGAAAATAAGTCATTGATATCGCTTTTATACTGAATTGACTGAGTTTCAGAGCTCTGCATATAAGTTATGACTTTCGAGAATCGAGGCTTCTAAACCTGTGAAAACCCAAAGTTATGTCTTTATAACTTCTTCGTATGAAGCTCGAGGCTTTCGTTATATAGAAGATTCAGTCAACTCAGGTTCGCTTCTGAAAATTAGACAACGAAATTCCTTTTGCGGAGCTTGAGATGAAAGTGATGGAGAGAGAGAGAGAGAGAGAGAGAGAGAGAGAGAGAGAGAGAGAGAGAGAGAGAGAGAGAGAGAGAGAGAGAGAGAGAGATAATCGATACTACACTATATTAGAGGGAGAAAATACTGGGTAGTGATCCCCAGGTAACGTAAAAATAAAGCGATAAATTGCTAGACACACCAACGAAAAGTTGTATTAGCACTTTAGAACAGACAGGCAAACAGACAGGTAAAAAAGGAGAATAAGAAAGGGAATTAGCAAATGTTTAGGACAAGGTCATTCCCTTATGCCTCTGTAGAACCTGGACTGAGATGGGAGAGTTAGAATATTATGTCTCCGGAACAACACTTTCTGTCATCATTGATATCTTATTTTTATTACTCACCTTAGCCTCTCT
>JAXCGZ010002423.1:0-52500 GCA_037179515.1 Halocaridina rubra | reverse complement strand
ATTCAGATAGAATGCGTTCATTCCTAAGTATAGCAGATATAAGCTATAAGGATGGATTCCTTTTAACCTTCTGTGGTGTAGTGGTAGCGCCTTGACTTAGTAATCATAAGTCCTAGGTTCGAGTCCCGGTCGGGGTAAAAAATGATTCATGTTTTCACATATGTAATGTGCTTGCTTGGTTATTTTAAGACCCGAATGAGATTGGGAATTGAATTAAATGTTAAAATGAAGCCACGAGTGAGGTTGGGGAATCTGTAATATGAACATAGTGGCATTCAGATAGAATGCGTTCATTCCTAACTATAGCAGATATAACCTATAAGGTTGGATTCCTTTTAACCTTCTGTGGTGTAGTGGTAGCGCCTTGACTTAGTAATCATAAGTCCTAGGTTCGAGTCCCGGTCGGGGTAAAAAATTATTCATGTTTTTACATATGTAATGTGCTTGCTTGGTTATTGTAAGACCCGAATGACATTGGAAATTGAATTAAATGCTAAAATGAAGCCACGAGTGAGGTTGGGGAATCTGTAATATGAACATAGTGGCATTCAGATAGAATGCGTTCATTCCTAAGTATAGCAGATATAAGCTATAAGGCTGGATTCCTTTTAACCTTCTGTGGTGTAGTGGTAGCGCCTTGACTTAGTAATCATAAATCCTAGGTTCGAGTCCCGGTCGGGATAAAAAATTATTCATATTTTCACATATGTAATCTGCTTGCTTGGTTATTGTAAGACCCGAATGAGATTGGGAATTGAATTAAATGCTAAAATGAAGCCACGAATGAGGTTGGGGAATCTGTAATATGAACATAGTGGCATTCAGATAGAATGCGTTCATTCCTAAGTATAGCAGATATAAGCCATAAGGTAGGATTCCTTTTAACCTTCTGTGGTGTAGTGGTAGCGCCTTGACTTAGTAATCATAAATCCTAGGTTCGAGTCCCGGTCGGGTTAAAAAACTATTCATGTTTTCACATATGTAATGTGCTTGCTTGGTTATTGTAAGACCCGAATGAGATTGGGAATTGAATTAAATGCTAAAATGAAGCCACGAGTGAGGTTGGGGAATCTGTAATATGAACATAGTGGCATTCAGATAGAATGCGTTCATTCCTAAGTATAGCAGATATAAGCTATAAGGTTGGATTCCTTTTAACCTTCTGTGGTGTAGTGGTAGCGCCTTGACTTAGTAATCATAAGTCCTAGGTACGATTCCTGGTCGGGGTAAAAAATGATTCATGTTTTCACATATGTAATGTGCTTGCTTGGTTATTGTAAGACCCGAATGAGATTGGGAATTGAATTAAATGCTAAAATGAAGCCACGAGTGAGGTTGGGGAATCTGTAATATGAACATAGTGGCATTCAGATAGAATGCGTTCATTCCTAAGTATAGCAGATATAAACTATAAGGATGGATTCCTTTTAACCTTCTGTGGTGTAGTGGTAGCGCCTTGACTTAGTAATCATAAGTCCTAGGTTCGAGACCCGGTCGGGGTAAAAAATTATTCATGTTTTCATATATGTAATGTGCTTGCTTGGTTATTGTAAGACCCGAATGAGATTGGGAATTGAATTAAATGCTAAAATGAAGCCACGAGTGAGGTTGGGGAATCTGTAATATGAACATAGTGGCATTCAGATAGAATGCGTTCATTCCTAAGTATAGCAGATATAAGCTATAAGGTTGGATTCCTTTTAACCTTCTGTGGTGTAGTGGTAGCGCCTTGACTTAGTAATCATAAGTCCTAGGTTCGAGTCCCGGTCGGGGTAAAAAAATTATTCATATATATATATATATATATATATATATATATTATATATATATATATATATATATATATATATATATATATATATATATTATATATATATATATATATATATATATATATATATATATATATATTGTTTTCCCAACTCGAAGTAGTCCTTTTTTATTTGTACTTAATTATGATTACCTAATTGTGCTTACGGGAAAGAGCCATTTGCTCGTAGCTCCCTGTCTCCTGTTGTGTGTTTGTGCGCATGTGTGTGTGCACACGCACATTTGCATGCGTTTGCGACAATGTGTTAGAAATATTTCTTAATCCTTTGCTGTTATGCCTTCACATATGTTTAGCAAAATATGGTTCAGTGTGAAGTATTACTATACTGTTGCAGCTACGGATGTACAAAATAAAATGAGAGAAACATTGACATATACTCTAATTCACTACACTGTGGTCAATCTCATGGACATCTTTTTAAAATATGTATTAATACTTGCCGTTTTTGGAAAGAGATTAATTATAATAATAATAATAATTATAATAAAGGTGTCCTATAAAACTCCGAAAAGTTATAAGTATATACAATATGTATTTAGAGTACAGTGAACTTACTGTGTACTAAATACCTCTTTTGGGTTTTATTGCACACCTTCATTTGTAGTCCACGTTCTTGTGGTTGCTGATTCTCAATACTACTACTAATAATAACTATAATAATAATAATGAAAGAAGTATTATTAATTATTATTATTATTATTATTATTATTATTATTATTATTATTATTATTATTATTATTATTATTATTATTATTATTGATTATTATTATTATTATTATTATTATTATTATTATTATTATTATTATTATTATTATTATTATTATTGTTATTATTATTATTATTATTATTATTATTATTATTATTTTCATTATCATCATCATCATTATCATTATTGTCATCATTATCATTATCATTATTATTATTATTATTATTATTATTATTATTATTATTATTATTATTATTATTATTATTATTATTATTATTATTATTATTATTATTATTATTATTATTATTATAACATCTGAGACAGTTTTAGTCTCGGGAAAACGTATTTTTATAAGTAATTGTAGAACGATCACCTATCAGTTTACATTTTCAAATTTTTATTCCAGTTGTCTTCTACACTATCTAGTAACGTTTTAAACTTTCACTGAGTTCATATTCATGCCTATACCTACAAAAACTGAACAAAACAGCAAAACTCAATATATATATATACAAAGAACAAATAACAACAATTAATAAAAACAAAATTACACGTATATACATATCCATATACATACGCATATAAGAATCAAATTAAAAATGCAAAAAAAAATTAAAAGTTAATGCAATGGACCACATTAGAATATTTTTAAAAGATAGGTTGAGGAATATAAATTTAATTCGGGGTTCTCCCTTTTAATTAAAAGTGATTCTGCAATTCTAATTTCAGTCTCATCTTTTCCTTTGTAAGCTATTTTAAAATTGCTTATTGAGAAATCACACTAATATTTTTTATGGCAGTGTTCCCTAATGCTTGATGCCAGAGGTCTTGTCAGGTGTCTGCTACTTCTGAAACTCAGCCCCTTATATTCATGGTATCTTATTGTTAATGACGTCTTAGTCGAACCATAATAGGCCAATTGACAAATTGGACACTTAAAAACGTACACAACCAATGAACAGAAGGGTTGAGGTAGTTGTTCTTTAAGATTTAAAAATGTTTTAAGTTTAAAGTGATTATAAAATGCTAAATTAGAGTTAATTTGTGGATAATAGCTATTAAATAAATTTACGATCTCATTTTTAAGAAAGGAGTTCGTAATGTTATCCATGAAAGGGAATTTGAAAAATAATTTGTGCTTCTGTGGTCCATATGTTATGGGTTTTGGAGAAAACGTCTTGTTTATGAAAGTTCTTAATGATCTATTTATCATATTAGGAGTAAAACCATTTTGTATACAGAATTTATTCTGAAAGGACACTTCTTCATCAAATGTAATGTAGGTGGATGTTAAGCGAAATGCTCTAGTAAAGAGTGTGCACAATGTGTTCTTTTTGTATAGTTCATAGCACTTACTTAAAAAATTAATTCCCACGCCCGTGAAACATTATTTGCAATAAATACTTATTTCAAATTTATTGTTGCTTTTCTTTAGCAATAGATCTAAAAAGGGGATTTGATTATTATCGAAAATGCTCAACATTTTGAATGATACTTCAAACTTTAAACAAGTACATCATTGTGATCCAATAAAACATAATTTATTATTAGAAAATAAAGTAAATATGTTCTTGAAGAAAATGCATGCATCCGGAAACATCACAGAAAACGAATATAAACAAATGTATGCAACTGGATAAAATCCAAGTATAATCTATGGTCTCCCAAAAGTGCACAAGCCAAATGTCTCATTAAGACCCGTTTTATCCTCCTTCAAAACTCACAACTATAACTTATCCAACTTTAGTCTTCCCCACATCGAAAAATATGCAAGAAATCAATTCAGCCTTAATAATTCTCATGAAATATATTCGGAATTAATAAACATGCATATAAATGAAAACACACTCCTTACAAGTTATGACATAATGTCCGTATACACAAATGTTCCAGTAAATGAAGTAATTCACATAATCACAGACTTAGTATTCAATGATGGAGGCTTTATGGGGTATGTCAAAAAACTAATTCAAACAGATGCTTCAACTGGCTGTCGACGATTCCTTATTCATGTTCCATGAGACATTTTACAAACAAGTAGATGGTTTGGCCACATGGGTAATCCCTTGTCTGTCCTATTGGCAAATATCTTTTTATCTCACCATGAGAAACAGTGGTTAAATGAGTGCTCTGTTGTTTTTAAACCAGTGATCTATAGGAGATATGTTGATGATACTTTTATAATATTTGAAGAGAAGAACAGTCATAGTGAAGAGAAATTCTTGAATTACCTTAATAACAAACTTAACAAAATTAATTTTAGTATGGAAATTGAGAATAATAATCTAATCCCCTTTTTAGATCTATTACTAAAGAAAAGCAACAATAAATTTGAAATTAGTATTTACCGCAAATCATGTATCACGGGCGTGGGAATTATTTTTTTAAGTGAGTGCTATGAACTATACAAAAAGAACACATTGTGCACACTCTTTTCTAGAGCATTTCGCTTAGCATCCACTTACATTAAATTTGATGAAGAAGTGTCCTTTCTGAATAAATTCTTTATACAAAATGGTTTTACTCCTAATATGATAAATAGATCATTAAGAACTTTCTTAAACAAGACGTTTTCTCCAAAACCCATAATATATATATATATATATATATATATATATATATATATATATATATATATATATATATATATATATATATATATATATATATATATATATATATATATATATATATATATATATATATATATATATATATATATATATATATATATATATATATATATATATATATATATATATATATATATATATATATATATATATATATATATACATACATACATACATACATACATACATACATACATACATACATACATACATACATACATACATACATACATACATACATACATATATATATATATATATATATATATATATATATATATATATATATATATATATATATATATATATATATATATATATATATATATATATATATATATATATATAACCCGATAAGCACATTACATATGTGAAAACATGAATAATTTTTTACCCCGACCGGGACTCGAACCTAGGACTTATGATTACTAAGTCAAGGTGCTACCACTACACCACAGAAGGTTAAAATGAATCCAACCTTTTAGCTTATATCTGCTATACTTAGGAATGAACGCATTCTAACTGAATGCCACTTTGTTCATATTACAGATTCTCCAACCTCACTCGTGGCTTCATTTTAGCATTTAATTCAATTCCCAATCTCATTCGGGCCATGAAATAACCAGATAAGCACATTACATATGTGAAAACATGAATCATTTTTTACCCCGACCGGGACTCGAACCTAGGACTTATGATTACTAAGTCAAGGCGCTACCACTACAACACAGAAGGTTAAAAGGAATCCAACCTTATAGCTTATATCTGCTATACTTAGGAATGAACGCATTCTAACTGAATGCCACTATGTTCATAATACAGATTCCCAAACCTCACTCGTGGCTTCATTTTAGCATTTAATTCAATTTTCAATCTCACTCGGGCCATGAAATAACCAGATAAGCACATTACATATGTGCAAACATGAATCATTTTTTACCCCGACTGGGACTCGAACCTAGGACTTATGATTACTAAGTGAAGGCGCTACCACTACACCACAGAAGGTTAAAAGGAATCCAACCTTATAGCTTATATCTGCTATACTTAGGAATGAACGCATTCTAACTGAATGCCACTATGTTCATATTACAGATTCCCAAACCTCACTCGTGGCTTCATTTTAGCATTTAATTCAATTCCCAATCTCATTCGGGCCATGAAAAAATCAGATAAGCACATTACATATGTGGAAACATGAATAATTTTTTACCCCGACCGGGACTCAAACCTAGGACTTATGATTACTAAGTCAAGGCCCTACCACTACACCACAGAAGGTTAAAAGGAATCCAACCTTATAGCTTATATCTGCTATACTTAGGAATGAACGCATTCTAACTGAATGCCACTATGTTCATATTACAGATTCCCCAACCTCTCTCGTGGCTTCATTTTAGCATTTAATTCAATTCCCAATCTCATTCGGGCCATGAAATAACCAGATAAGCACATTATATATGTGAAAGCATGAATAATTTTTTACCCCGACCGGGGCTCGAACCTAGGAATTATGATTACTAAGTCAAGGCGCTACCACTACACCACAGAAGGTTAAAATGAATCCAACCTTATAGCTTATATCTGCTATACTTAGGAATGAACGCATTCTAACTGAGTGCTACTATGTTCATATTACAGATTCCCCAACCTCACTCGTGGCTTCATTTTAGCATTTAATTCAATTTCCAATCTCATTCGGGCCATGAAATAACCAGATAAGCACATTACATATGTGAAAACATGAATCATTTTTTACCCCGACCGGGACTCGAACCTAGGACTTATGATTACTAAGTCAAGGCGCTACCACTACAACACAGAAGGTTAAAAGGAATCCAACCTTATAGCTTATATCTGCTATACTTAGGAATGAACGCATTCTAACTGAATGCCACTATGTTCATATTACAGATTCCCCAACCTCACTCGTGGCTTCATTTTAGCATTTAATTCAATTCCCAATCTCATTCGGACCATGAAATAACCAGATAAGCACAATACATATGTGAAAACATGAATCATTTTTTACCCCGACCGGGACTCGAACCTAGGACTTATGATTACTAAGTCAAGGCGCTACCACTACACCACAGAAGGTTAAAAGGAATCCAACCTAGGTTCGAGTCCCGGTCGGGGTGAAAAATTATTCATATTTTCACATATGTAATGTGCTTATCTGGTTATTTCATGGCCTGAATGAGATTGGGAATTGAATTAAATGTTAAAATGAAGCCACGAGTGAGGTTGGGGAATCTGTAATATGAACATAGTGGCATTCAGTTAGAATGCGTTCATTCCTATGTATAGCAGATATAAGCTATAAGGTTGGATTCCTTTTAACCTTCTGTGGTGTAGTGGTAGCGCCTTGACTTAGTAATCATAATTCCTAGGTTCGAGTCCCAGTCGGGGTAAAAAATTATTCATGTTTTCACATATGTAATGTGCTTATCTGGTTATTTCATGGCCTGAATTAGATTGGGAATTGAATTAAATGCTAAAATGAAGCCACGAGTGAGGTTGGGGAATCTGTAATATGAACATAGTGGCATTCAGTTAGAATGCGTTCATTCCTAAGTATAGCAGATATAAGCTATAAGGCTGGATTCCTTTTAACCTTCTGTGGTGTAGTGGTAGCGCCTTGACTTAGTAATCATAAGTCCTAGGTTCGAGTCCCGTTCGGGGTAAAATATTATTCATGTTTTCACATATGTAATGTGCTTATCTGGTTATTTCATGGCCCGAATGAGATTGGGAATTGAATTAAATGCTAAAATGAAGCCACGAGTGAGGTTTGGGAATCTGTAATATGAACAAAGTGGCATTCAGTTAGAATGCGTTCATTCCTAAGTATAGCAGATATAAGCTATAAGGTTGGATTCCTATTAACCTTCTGTGGTGTAGTGGTAGCGCCTTGACTTAGTAATCATAAGTCCTAGGTTTGAGTCCCGGTCAGGGTAAAAAATGATTCATGTTTTCACATATGTAATGTGCTTATCTGGTTATTTCATGGCCCGAATGAGATTGGGAATTGAATTAAATGCTAAAATGAAGCCACGAGTGAGGTTGGGGAATCTGTAATGTGAACATAGTGGCATTCAGTTAGAATGCGTTCATTCCTAAGTATAGCAGATATAAGCTATAAGGTTGGATTCCTTTTAACCTTCTGTGGTGTAGTGGTAGCGCCTTGACTTAGTAATCATAAGTCCTAGGTTCGAGTCCCGGTCGGGGTAAAAAATGATTCATGTTTTCACATATGTAATGTGCTTATCTGGTTATTTCATGGCCCGAATGATATTGGGAATTGAATTAAATGCTAAAATGAAGCCACGAGTGAGGTTGGGGAGTCTGTAATATGAACATAGTGGCATTCAGTTAGAATGCGTTCATTCCTAAGTATAGCAGATATAAGCTATAAGGTTGGATTCCTTTTAACCTTCTTTGTTGTAGTGGTAGCGCCTTGACTTGGTAATCATAAGTCCTAGGTTCGAGTCCCGGTCGGGGTAAAAAAATGATTCATATATATATATATATATATATATATATATATATATATATATATATATATATATATATATATATATATATATATATATATATATATATATATATGATTGTGACACCAGGACTGGCGAAAAAAAAATTAAATAAAACAGCCCTCATCGAGTCTAGGCACGCGGAATATATAAAGTAAAGAGAAACAGAGATAGAGAGTTTAATGAATTGTCAGATGTGAAGGGATAATAAAAGATGCGTAATGAATATCCTAGAATATTCAGTGTAGCTGTAGGCATAGAAAAAGAACCGTAACTGAAGGAAGACTTAACATCGAACTGTCCTGGACAGACCTATTTATGTGGACCACAGAAATACAAATAATTTTTCAAATTCCCTTTCATGGATAACATTACGAACTCCTTTCTTTAAAATGAAATCGTAAATTTATTTAATAGATATTATCCACAAATTAACCCTAATTTAGCATTTTATAATAGATTTATACTTAAAACATTTTTAAATCATAAATAACAACTACCTCAACCCTTCTGTTCATTGGATGTATATGTTTTTATGTATCCAATTTGTCACTTGGCCTATTATGGTTCGACTAAGAAGTCATTAACAATAAGATACCATGAACATAAGGGGCTGAATTTCAGAAGTAACAGACACCTGACAAGACCTCTGGCATCAAGCATTAGGGAACACTGCCATAAAAAATGTAAGTGTGATTTCACAATAAGCAAATTTAAAATAGCTTACAAAGGAAAAGATGAGACTGAAATTAGAATTGCAGAATCACTTTTAATTAAAAGGGAGAACCCCGAAGTAAATTTAGATTCCTCAAGCTATCCTTTAAAAATATTCTAATGTGGGTCCATTGCAATAACTTTTAAAAAAATTTTGTATTTGTAATTTTCATTCTTATATGCTTATATATATTGGATATATATATATACATGCAATTTAGCTTTTATTAATTATTGTTATTTGTTCTTTGTATATATATATATATATATATATATATATATATATATATATATATATATATATATATATATATATATATATATATATATATATATATATATATATATATATATACTGTATTGAGTTTTGCTGTTTTGTTCTGTTTTTGTAGGTATAGGCATGAACATGAACTCAGTGAAAGTTTGAAACGTTGCAATATAGTGTAGAATACAATTGGAATAAAAATTTGAATATGTACTGGCTGGTGATCGTTCTACATTTCCTTATTATTATTATTATTATTATTATTATTATTATTATTATTATTATTATTATTTATTATTATTATTATTATTATTATTATTATTATTATTATTCATTATTATCATTATCATCATTATCATCATTATCATCATCATCATCATCATCATTATGGTTATCATCATCATTATCATCATTATCATCATCATCATCATCATCATCATCATCATTATCATCATATCATCATTATCATTATCATCATTATCATTATTATCATTATCATTATCATCATTATCATCATTATCATCATTATCATTATCATCATTATCATTATCATCATTATCATCATGATCATTATCATCATTATTATCATTATCATCATTATCATTATCATCATCATCATTATCATTATTATCATTATCATTATCATCATTATCATTATCATCATTATCATTATCATCATTATCATCATCATCATTATCATCATTATCATCATCATCATTATTATCATCATCATTATCATTTTCATCTTGATCATTATCATCATTATCATTATCATCATCATCTTTATCATTATCGTCATTATCATTACCATCATTATCATCATTATCATCATCATCACCATCATCACCATCATCACAATTATTATTATTATTATTATTATTATTATTATTATTATTATTATTATTATTATTATTATTATTATTATTATTATTATTATTATTATTATTATTATTATTGCTGCAGTTGGGGGTGGTGGTGGTGGTGGTGGTGTCATTATTATCATCATCATGTTGTTGTTGTTGTTGTTATCATGATCATTGGTGTTGTTGTTGTTGTTGTTGTCATTTTTATCATCATCATGTTGTTGTTGTTGTCATCATAATCATTATTATCATCATCCTCAGTATTGTTTTTGGTAGTAGCTGTAGTAGTAGCACTAGTAGTGGTGGTGGTGGTGGTTTGTAGCAGTAGTAGTAGTAGTAGTAGTAGTAGTAGTAGTAGTAGTAGTAGTAGTAGGTGTAGTAGTGGTGGTGGTGGTGGTGTCATTATTATCATCATGATGTTGTTTTTGTTGTTGTCATCATGATCATTGATGGTGGTGGTGTTGTTATTGTTGTTATTATTATCATCATCATGTTGTTGTTGTCATCATGATTATTATTATCATCTTCTTCATTATTGTTTTATAGTAGTAGCAGCAGTAGTATTAATAGTGGTAGTAGTGGTGGTGGTGATGGTGGTGGTGGCGGTAGTGGTTTGTAGTAGTAGCTGTAGTAGTAGTAGCAGTGGTAGTGGTGGTGTCATTAATATTATCATCATGTTGTTGTTGTTGTCCTCATGATCATTGGTGTTGTTGTTGTTGTTGTTGTTGTTATTGTTGATGTTGTTGTAATTATTATTATCATGATCATGTTGTTGTTGTCATCATGATCATTATGTTACGGGTGATGCCCTTATATATTCTTTTGCTATTGCATATCATTTATCTTTTTTCTCTTTCATTCATGTATCTTTATTGTTTTACTTACTTGTACGTGTCGATTGCTGTATTGGTACGTACAGTAAGGTGTATTGAGTTTATGTCGCCCATCTGTGGTAGGTATATATGACGTTACATATTTTTGCATTCAGCTAGCGAATACTACAATTCTTTCAGCCCATAGACAGTAGACATTCATCACCTGAAAACACACACACACACACACACACACACACACACACACACACACACACACACACACACACACACACACACAGTTTTTATCCATTCCAAGACATTTCCACCTATTCTAGCCATTGATTGCAGCTTCCTAATAAGTCTCCCATGTGGAACAGTGTCAAACGCTTTCTGGAAGTCTAGGAATATGCAATCTGCCCAGCCCTCTCTTTCCTGTAAGATTTGGCTTACCTCATCATAAAATTCTAATAAGTTTGTTACTGTTGATCTTCCTTCTCTGAAGCTATGTTGCCTCACTGACAAAAAGTTGAAGGATTCCAAGTGAAGAGAGATATGTTTCCTTAGTAGTTTCTCCATAACTTTGCAAACTATGCTGGTCAAGGAAACTGGTCTATAGTTCAGAGCCGTATCCCTCCTTCCCTTTTTGAAGATAGGTATCACATTTGATGCTGGAAACAAGCAAATGTGATACCTATCTTCAAAAAGGGAAGCAGGGATACGGCTCTGAACTATAGACCAGTTTCCTTGACCAGCATAGTTTGCAAAGTTATGGAGAAACTACTAAGGAAACATATCTCTCTTCACTTGGAATCCTTCAACTTTTTGTCAGTGAGGCAACATGACTTCAGAGAAGGAAGATCAACAGTAACAAACTTATTAGAATTTTATGATGAGGTAAGCCAAATCTTACAGGAAAGAGAGGGCTGGGCAGATTGCATATTCCTAGACTTCCAGAAAGCGTTTGACACTGTTCCACATGGGAGACTTATTAGGAAGCTGCAATCAATGGCTAGAATAGGTGGAAATGTCTTGGAATGGATAAAAACTTACTTAGAAGGAAGGGAACAGAGGGTTAGAGTAAGACACTCAGTGTCTGAATGGAGAAGAGTTAGTAGTGGAGTTCCACAGGGTTCAGTTTTAGGGCCACTTTTGTTCCTTGTATATGTAAATGACCTACCAGAGTCTGTAAATTAATTCATGAATATGTTTGCAGATGATGCAAAGATTGTGAAGAAAGTAAAAAACGAGAACAATGGTAGAGAACTTCAGGAGGATCTAAATAATTTGCATGAGTGGTCAGAAAAGTGGTTAATGAAATTCAATACCTCAAAATGTAAGGTAATGAGAATGGGTACAAGTGCAAGAAGGCCCAAGCTTGACTACTCGGTGGCTGGAGTACAACTTCAAGAGACAGAAAATGAGAGAGATCTAGGAGTAAACATACTGGCAGATTTGTCTCCAGAAATACATATAAATGGCGTAGTAAGGGCAGCATATGCATTCTTATCAAATGTAAGGGTAGCCTTCAGGCACATGGACAAGGAAATGTTCAGAAATATTTATGTAACCTATGTGAGGCCAAAACTCGAATATGGAGCCCCCTTTTGGAATCCGCACTTGAAAAAGCACATAGCTAAGCTTGAAAAAGTTCAAAGACATGCCACGAAACTGGTGCCAGAAATACGCAATCTCGGTTATGATGAGAGGCTGAGGGAATTAGACTTGCCATCACTCAAAGCTAGAAGAGTAAGGGGGGATATGGTGACAGTCTTTAAATTCCTTCATGGTTATGATAGAGTGGATAGGGATCGATATTTCGATATGGCTGGTTCTAGAACTAGAGGTCATAGTTTGAAGCTTCGTAAGAAAACTTCTTTGCAGGATGTAAGGAAATACTTTTTCAGTGTAAGAGTAGTTGATAATTGGAATTCGCTAAGCGAGGAGGTAGTTAATGCTATCTCAATCCATAGCTTTAAGGACAGGTACGATAAGTATCACTAAGTCTAAAATGGAACCGATCAGGAGACGGGAAGATACGAGCTTTGGGCTCTTTCCCGTAAACACAATTAGGTAATCACAATTAGGTAATCACGCACACACACACACACACACACACACACACACACACTCACACACACACACACACACACACACACACACACACACACACACACACACACACAAAACTTGTTGCAAGAGGCAAGAAGGTTAAATGATGAAAGAAATGAAGAAGAGAAGAAAAATTTTCATTACAGAGTTCTTCCAGACAAAGGGGAGATAAAGAAGATAATGACAGAAGATCAGGGGATGGGGCCTCATTAAGATTGTTATACACAAATGCTGATGGATTAGCTGGTAAGGCAGTAGAATTAAAAGATAGGATTCACAACAGTAAGGCAGATATAGTAGCAATTACAGAGACTAAGTTGAGTGAAGACATAAACAGTGTCGCAGTTTTTCCTAAGGGCTTCAGAATACTAAGGGTTGAAATATCTGAAAGGACTGATGGAGGGATAGCACTGCTCATAAGTGAAAGGATTCAAGTCGAAGAAATAAACTTGGCTATAGAAAGTGAGTTCAAGGAATTTCTTGTTGCTCGCATAAATACTGGGTCAGAGAGCATTATAATAACTGTTGTATACAACCCACCAAGGAACCAAAATAGGCTTGAAGTTTATGAGGAAAGTCATATAGGTACTATTGAAGTCATAAACTCAGTTGTTAACATGGCACGGGAAAAAAAATGTAGGATTTTGATTATGGGAGACTTTAATCATAAATAGATAGATTGGATAAATCTTGACCCACACAGTGGTGAGGACTCATTCGGGGCAAGATTCTTAGATTGCGTACAAGGGAATTTCCTACACCAACATGTAATGGAACCAACAAGGGCCAGGGGTGGGGATGAGCCATCACTACTTGATCTAGTGTTCACAGATAATGTGTTGGATATTGAAAAAATTGAGTATGAACCACCAATTGGAAAGAGTGACCACTGTGTGTTGTTGATGGAGTATATCATTGAAGATATTCTTCTTGAGAGTAGAGGCACTGAGGACATGAGGAGGAACTATTCGAAAGGAGATTACATCAAAATGAATGAGCTTTTTGCAGTTATTGACTGGAGAACCTTATTTTACAACAAAGCTGTACAAGAAATGTATGACATCTTTTGTGAGAAATATGGGAAGATAGTAGATTGCTGCATATCTGTCACCAAAGTAGGTGTAATTCATGCCAGAGAGAAATGGTTCGATAATGGGTGTAAAAGAGCTAAGGAGTGGAGAGAGAAATGCTGGAAAAGGTATAGGAGAAAAAACATAAATGCCTGGCAAACCTACAAAAGAGCAAGAAATGACTACCTAAGTAAAAGGAGAGAGGCAGAGAGAGACTATGAGAGGGACATCACCAGGAAGGCTAAAGAAAATCCCAAGCTTTTCCACAGCTTTATCAGAGGAAAACTGAAGGTAAAAGAACAGGTTTTAAGGCTAAAGAGAGCGGATGGAAGCATCACTGAGACGGATGAAGAGATCTGCAAAGAATTGAACAAGGAGTTACAGTCAGTATTTACAGTAGAAAATACCCCACCCCCTCAGATTGCAGTGATAAAAGCTCAAGGGCCGGTATTAGAGAACATCAACCTTTCAGCCACAGAGGTATGCAAAGTGCTGATGGATTTAGATGTTCATAAAGCTACAGGTGCTGATAACATATCCCCTCATGTGCTTAAAAAATGCGCAAACACAATATCAGTGGCACTAAGTATCATATTTAAGGAGTCACTGGAGTCGGGGGAGATTCCAAGATGCTGGAAACAAGCAAATGTGATACCTATCTTCAAAAAAGGGAGGAGGGATACGGCTCTGAACTATAGACCAGTTTCCTTGACCAGCATAGTTTTCAAAGTTATGGAGAAACTACTAAGGAAATATATCTCTCTTCACTTGGAATCCTTCAACTTTTTGTCAGTGAGGCAACATGGCTTCAGAGAAGGTAGATCAACAGTAACAAGCTTATTAGAATTTTATGATGAGGTAAGCCAAATCTTACAGGAAAGAGAGGGCTGGGCAGATTGCATATTCCTAGACTTCCAGAAAGCGTTTGACACTGTTCCACATGGGAGACTTATTAGGAAGCTGCAATCAATGGCTAGAATAGGTGGAAATGTTTTGGAATGGATAAAAACTTACTTAGAAGGAAGGGAACAGAGGGTTAGAGTAAGACACTCAGTGTCTGAATGGAGAAGAGTTAGTAGTGGAGTTCCACAGGATTCAGTTTTAGGGCCACTTTTGTTCCTTGTATATGTAAATGACCTACCAGAGTCTGTAAATTAATTCATGAATATGTTTGCAGATGATGCAAAGATTGTGAAGAAAGTAAAAAACGAGAACAATGGTAGAGAACTTCAGGAGGATCTAAATAATCTGCATGAGTGGTCAGAAAAGTGGCTAATGAAATTCAATACTTCAAAATGTAAGGTAATGAGAATGGGTACAAGTGCAAGAAGGCCCAAGCTTGACTACTCGGTGGCTGGAGTACAACTTCAAGAGACAGAAAATGAGAGAGATCTAGGAGTAAACATACAGGCAGATTTGTCTCCAGAAAAACATATAAATGGCATAGTAAGGGCAGCATATGCATTCTTATCAAATGTAAGGGTAGCCTTCAGGCACATGGACAAGGAAATGTTCAGAAATATTTATGTAACCTATGTGAGGCCAAAACTCGAATATGCAGCCCCCTTTTGGAATCCGCACTTGAAAAAGCACATAGCTAAGCTTGAAAAAGTTCAAAGACATGCCACGAAACTGGTGCCAGAAATACGCAATCTCAGTTATGATGAGAGGCTGAAGGAATTAGACTTACCATCACTCGAAGCTAGAAGAGTGAGGGGGGATATGGTGACAAGTCTTTAAATTCCTTCATGGTTATGATAGAGTGGATAGGGATCGATATTTTGATATGGCAGGCTCTAGAACTAGAGGTCATAGTTTGAAGCTTCGTAAGAAAACTTCTTTGCAGGATGTAAGGAAATACTTTTTCAGTGTAAGAGTAGTTGATAATTGGAATTGGCTAAGCGAGGAGGTAGTTAATGCTATCTCAATCCATAGTTTTAAGGACAGGTATGATAAGTATCACTAAGTATAAAATGGAACCGATGAGGAGACGGGAAGATACGAGCTTTGGGCTCTTTCCCGTAAACACAATTAGGTAATCACAGTTAGGTAATCACACTCACTTAATATTCTTCTTTCGTTCATCACGATTCTGTGTGAGCTAACTGTATCACGGAGCATGCATATATATAAATACATTACCTAACGAAGAAAAGGTATTAAAGGGAACAGTACATAACGAATTACAACGAACAAAGTGCAAAACCTTGTTCAACTGGGGTGGATACATTGGAGAGAATTTCCTGGAACAAAGATTCAGACCAAAAAAGAAAATTGAGAGAGAGAGAGAGAGAGAGAGAGAGAGAGAGAGAGAGAGAGAGAGAGAGAGAGAGAGAGAGAGAGAGAGAGAGAGAGAGAGAGAGAGAGAGAGAGAGAGCGTTCCTCCAATTACTAGAAGACAAAAGACGACATCAATTGCTGAAAACAAGCAATGGTTCCAATCACACCTTTCCTTACAACAAAGGTTTCCTCTTTCTCTTTATTTTCATATTTATATTATCTTTTTTTTCCTGTGTTATTCCTCACTGTTGTGGGTAATACTCTATTATTTAATAATTTCTTCATTTAAATGGATAAAGATATTGGTGTTTTCGCTTTCTCTTTCACTTTCAATATATATATATATATATATATATATATATTATATATTATATATATATATATATATATATATATATAATATATATATATATTATATATATATATATATATATATATAAACACACCCACACAATATTATTCATGAAAAACTTTTGACCCTCGGGTGACCTCATTGAGCCCGGACACCAAGAAAACATTGAGAAGTAGGAAAAGTAGCAGCCCAAGGGCAAGGCAAAGAATGATAAACAGTAAGTAAATAACAGTTTTTTTTTTTTTTTTTAAGAGTGTGACACTGGGACAGGCAGAAACTGCCCTCATCAACAAAGGCCCAGGCACGAGAAAATACCAAGACGAAGGAAAAGAAAAAGGTTAAGGACAAGGCAGAGGTGAGGTAATGTCACACAAAGGAAAACGACAGACAGAAAAAACAGTCAAAGTAAAGAGGACCCAGAGATATGGAGGACTAGGCTCTGAGATGACGATAGATCTGCTTTTTGAAGGATGAAAGGTCATAAGAACTAGGAAAAACAGAAGGAGGAGGAGAGTTCCAGAGTCTGGAGGTAGATGGGAAGAAGCAGTCGCTGCACCGACCCGCGAGCTACAAATCTCCACGCAGTACCTGTGAGATGAGGCCGCTTGGCGAGTGTTACGCGGCCTCGGCAGTGGAGGAGGGATGCAACTCGCCAACTCATCAGAGCAGCGATGGAAGTAGTAGCGATAGAAAAGCGAAAGGGAAGTTACCTTACGGCGAAGAGAGAGAGAATCCAGGTTAGAAGTAAGAGAAGGATCATTAATGAGTCTGACTGCCTTAGATTCAACCCTATCAAGAAGATAAGTAAAGGAAGAAGCACCCCAGATGTGTGAGCAGTATTCTAAGCAGGGGCTGATAAGACCTTTGTAAAGTTTAAGTAACTGCAGTGAGGAAAAGTAATGACGAAAACGAAACAAAACCCCCAATTTTTTGGATGAAGATTTAGAAATTTGGATTATGTGATTCCTTCAAGACAAGTTAGAGGCTATATGGTTTCCTTATATATTGATAGAGTTAAGAGGGTAAATTTCATTAGTTTCGAAGACAATAGGGTTATCAGGAGGAGAAGAAGATAAAGAGATAGCCAGAAACTGTCTTGGAGGTATTGAATTTAACTAAATTTTGAGTGCCCCATTCAGATACTCTCTGCAAATCGGAGTTAAGAGTAGAAGAAAGAGTGATACGAGATTGATTACGAGTAACAGATGAAGGTTGAGAAGAAAAGGCAGAGGAAAAGTGAAGGGTAGAATCATCGGCAAAGGCATGAAGAAGAGAGGAAGATGGGGATTGTAGAAGATCATTGATGAAGAGAAGGAAGAGAGTAGGTTAAAGAACAGAGCACTGTGGAACACCACTGGAAACAGAGAAAGGGCTAGATGTCGCGCCATCAACAACTACAGATATAGAACGGTCAGTAAGAAAACTGGAAATCAGAGAACAGAAAGAAGGGGTAAAGCCATAGGCAGGGAGTTTGGCCAACAGAGCCTTGTGCCAGACTCTGTCAAAAGCCTTAGAGATATCAAGGGCGACGACAAAGGATTCCCCATAGTTCCTCAGAGAAGATGACCATACATGAGTAAGATAGGACAAGAGATCACCAGTTGATGGTTGAAAGAACAGGCAAAGAGATGACGATCCAGTAATAATGCAAACACACAATATAAATATTTTGCCTTTCACCCTTATGAGACACTTCGTTTTTCCCCCCATTTTTCCCTAACGTGTAACTACGTTGTGTTGAGAATCTCTTCTATAAATGTGGACTGGAGGGACTCTCCGATCCCTTGACAATGACTCCACTTTCTAAGTAGGTCACTTCAAAGTCCTGCCTTATATTTACTGATCGTTCTTCTGAGTCCCATAAAATGGGAATAAATGACAGTCTCTGGACAAACAAACAAACAAACTTTTATTTCCATTTAGTATGTGTGTATGGGGGGGGGGGCAAGGAAGCCCATCAGTGGAACAATACAGAAAACAACGCTACACTTCGGGCTCCAAGTGGACTCCTTGTCAAGCACAATTGAATGTATAAAGTAACTTTATACATTCACTTGTGCCCGAGAAAGGGTCCCGTTAGGACCCGAAATAGCATCATTTTCTATATGTAGTTTCACTACAAAAAGAAGAGGAATGAAAACAATATAATGATACCCAATAAGAGTATCTATATCTTGCTAATGTATGCGAGACCTTTTTAATTTATTATTTATTCTATGATCCTTACAATAAGAAAGTTATTACAAGAGCTTTAATGAAGTTTTTGTAAAACGAAAATATTTTTTCGTATATATTACTTCGGAACGAAGAAAATAATATCATTGTATTTTCCTGAATATCGGGTGCAACGTCTTTTCTTTTGTTTGTTCTCAAGACTTCGAGTCCTCCTCCTGCTCTGGCGAAGTTCTCGTTCTAAGAATCTCGGATGGGTCGTAATTTTTTTTTTCCCCTGTTTCATTCGAGTTGTACATCCAAGACGCACGGCCAATCTGCTGAAGTGCCGCTTGTTTTTTGTTCTTATTTGCAATTCTCTCTCTCTCTCTCTCTCTCTCTCTCTCTCTCTCTCTCTCTCTCTCTCTCTCTCTCAGTATCACGCAGTAATTTATCAACAATTTAAACCTTCGTAGATGTTTTTTGAAGCTTTGCTTCTCTTCTCTTTCTTTCTCCCTTTCCAAAGGACCTATGAATTTAACTATTATTTTGGAGCTAGTATTCCAACTGCTGTATACACACACACACACACACACACACACACACACACACACACACACACACAAATATATATATATATATATATATATATATATATATATATATATATATATATGACTCCCAGAGTTGGAGATAGAAGATATATGTGTTATTGGTAGAATTCGGCCAAACGCATACCGTGAAACCATGGAAGCTGGATCTTCCTTCTTTACCTAGAAGTTCTTCACCAACATATTGAGCCGAAGTGAACATTGGGTCAATGAGAATTAGAGGCAGGGATATGACAACTTCCACATGACCTTTGTTTCCGGTGCATCAGAAATAACTCCTAGGAAAGCAAAAACTTAATTGCAGAATCGTGCTGGAAAATGGAGAAGAAACATTGCAAAAGTTGCGCAAGTGATCAAAGAGCACTGAGGGAAGACTGTGAATCAGTAGTTGTTATGCTGGTAGGCCTACCAACTGCAAAAAAGGATAAAGGGTTTTCATGCGAATCCAATGCCCATGACCTCCTCTGTAACTGCTGAGAATCACTTTTGGATTTGAGATTTTTTTTGTCAATGGGATGTGGAAGATATCCTTCACATCAAACTAAATGTCAAATTCTTCGCCTGGATAGTTCAACGTTCTAATTTCGGAACAACGGAATCTGGCATTGAGGATAGAGAATGATACCAAGAAGTGTGGCGGGCTTCAAACTGGATCAAAATTATTGGGGTTTCTCAGTGAAGCACATCTTATATATAATTATGGAAGAGGGTCAGAGATGGACGGTTGTTTATTTTCGGGAAAAGATTTTGGAGGAAAAGGTGATCCCGTTCTTGAAGGATTTTCGAAACTAATGCTGGCGTCACACATAGCCCAAATTCCCGACCCGACTCTTAAAACCGTCTAAAGACGGAATCCTCCAGGCAGCAATGATGTCATTACGATAATCGGGTGTAATTTTTCGTCCGCGTACGACTGAATCCTAATGGTCCTACGTAGTTTAAAAAAATCGAGGGGGTCCTGAACCGTCGTGGAGGGCCTACGATAATTGGCTGCTGCACCCAATAATCTTCGTGGTTCAGAAGACCAAATCAGTCGTAGAAGACTGCGTACGACGGATAAGATCGATCTTCTTGATAGTACGCGGGCGTAGGAGAAGGTGTACGCCTGTGTACAATCCAGAGGATCGATCCTACCCGGCGTACGCAGTCCTCCGGGTCTGGAACCGTTTAAAATTTAAAAATTCGCTTATACATCTGGCAGCGCAGTACGAAAAGACAGCGCGTCATGTGTGGTCTCATTTCTGACAACCCAGTCCTGGGCGTTCAGTTTTCCTGGTCCGCTTGCCACATTTCTTATTGTTTTAGCATGATATTCTTCTTCTTCTTCTTCTTCTTATTATTATTATTATTATTATTATTATTATTATTATTATTATTTTATTGTTGTTGTTGTTGTTGTTGCTGTTGTTGTTATTGTTGTTTGATGCTAATGTACAGACACGTTTCTTGGAGTGAGCATTAAGAAAAAAAAACATTTCCTGTCTGCTTTCTATGTACAAATATAACAATCATTCTTAATATATATCAAGCTCTTTATAGGTAAATGTCTCATATAATTCCTCATTTCTTTCACTGTGTTCTTGATATGATGTGCATTTATTGTTTCCCTCATATCAAAATATGAATTAATCAAATCCATAAATGTGTCAAACAAAATATATGAAATATATTAACATACATGGCCAACATATATTTACTTATATATATAAGTAGCTGAAGTGCCAAATATATAAATCAGGGTTATACTTTCACAAATATCCCATATATATATATATATATATATATATATATATATATATATATATATATATATATATATATATATATATATATATATATATATATATATATATATATATATATATATATATATATATATATATATATATATATATATATATATATATATATATATATATATATATATTTATATATTCCACATATTTATTGTTCACTAGGATCAATTCTAACATTATATAAATGGGAAAGTAAGGGCAAATATAACTACATTATTAAATGTAAAATATTAAACTTAATATCTTCTCAGTATAAAATAATGAAAATGAACAACCCCCTACGAACGTGTACGTTCCCCTACGATGGGTAGGGAGCGTCGGGAGCATGGTTGGCCCAGTCGTAATAGTCAAAAATTTAAATTTCCCGTTTTCTATGATGAGACTTACGTTTGCGTATGATCAGTCGTACGTTAAATTACGCGTCCAAACTACTCCGTACGATTGCAATTACGATCCATAGGAATGCTTACGAGGAGGTATGACGCACTTCCGACAGGCACAGGAATGCACTTGTCGGCTAAAAAATCTGCTGGATCTCCAAGGATTGAGCGAAGATTCCGTCGGAAGCGGTCTTAAGAGTTGGGTCGGGAGTTTTGGCTATGTGTGACGCCAGCATTACTTTATCATGAGGAATTTTGACTGTGAGTAACTGCGACTCGTCATGAAAGTGTATACAATCATTTTCTTTACCTTTTTAAGTGTAACAAAAGCGAAAACACCATCTTGATGACCTATCACTTGATAATTATCACTAAGAATGTAATTTCTCTCTCTCTCTCTCTCTCTCTCTCTCTCTCTCTCTCTCTCTCTCTCTCTCTCTCTCTCTCTCTCTCTCTCTCTCTCTCTCTCTCTCTCTCTCTCTCTCTCTCTCTCTCTCTCTCTCTATTACTGAAGAGCAGATCTTTGTGATACTGATTTGAGGGGAAGGCTATGAGATTGTATATTGACATAATTAACATTGGATGCAATAAGTAATTTACACATTCTACTCGGAATTAATTATTGTTTTAATTCATTGCTCACTTTAAGCATATTTAATCTGCTGCTTGTGTGTTTGTGCCTTCCATTTACTCTGATATAATAGATAAATAAACTACAAGGTCTTAGATAAAAAAGGTATTGCATATTTATTTAATTCTTGAGTGTCTACAGGTAATTTATCTATAAATATGCCAGAGTTACTAAGTTTATTGTACCTGACGACTTGCCGATTGGCTGACTCCTGGCGCTCCTTTTTTTTTTTTTTTTTTTTTTTTTTTTTACATATACTCTCACACAGATATATAAAGTAAATATACATCTCATCGTATATAATGCTAGAACCACTGCTTATGTAATTTTAATTATTAACTTATTTACTTGTATATGAACTATGAAAGCATTTAGTAATTTCTTGATCTAGCATTTTTGCGGCATGCTTTTGTTTTTGAAGGGCAAAACTTAGTGTACAAGCTTCGATTTTATACCTGAAATAGTACTGGAAACACTTGCTCTTTTAGAAACTCTTTGAGGGTAACTGATCGACATAAAGAGCAGAGTAAATCTCTTCGAATAGCCCAACTTTTTTCGAATTATCTCCGCCTCATTGACGTCTATCGGTTCCTAATGCTTCAGTTGTTGACTTGCGTTTCGGGAACAGATGAGCCTCTATAGATTTTGTAACTTTTCTTAATAAAAAAATTTATATATATCGGGCCTCATTCCCCCTTGTAAGGGGGTGGTCGAGTCAATTAACACGCAATTACCAGTCAACAAATACCTCAACCACTCCTCATATCTCCTTGGGGATAGAGGGTTGCCACATTTCCCCCATGAGGGAGGGGTAGAATACTTCCTCCGTGTTCCCCTACATACTGTAAAAGTCGACTGAATGGGGTGGAGCGGGGGGAATGGGAATCTCCTCCTCTATATTTTTTCATCCTACGCGTGGCCAAGTGGCCAAAAAAAAAAATGGTTTTTGCTTCACTGAAATGAAATTCTGCAAACTTTTTATTTATGTAGTGCGCGATCCTGTCGTAGGGATATTTTAGAGAGTGAATAGAGACAAACGAATAAATATTGGGAGTTGAACTATATCAGTCTATATATATATATATATATATATATATATATATATATATATATATATATATATATATATATATATATATATATATATATATATATATATATATATATATATATATATATATATATATATATATATATATATATATATATATATATATATATATATATATATATATATATATATATATATATATATATATATATATATATATATATATATATATATATATATTACTGCTTCAAAGGGCAATATCCTAATGACTCAGTTGTATATTCTGTGGGAAAACAGTTTGTTGAATCTTTTTTTTTTAATGTGACTGACGTATGAGTTTTGGACTTCCACTTGAACTCACACTTTATAAGATGAATGGGTTTTCTCACCGCTTGTCACCACTGACGTAGTGGTTATAACTATTCCACAGTATGCCGCCACTGACGTAGGGCTTTTATGATTATCCCCTTCTACTGACACCACTGCCGTAGGGCTTTTCCTCCTACGTAGATATGTTTATAATTATGGTAGCGTGGTTACAAGGCAATGAACATTTGTACCTGATGGGTACAAGGTAAGAATGGACACGCAGTGAATCCTTTACTTATATTTATTCTAGAGTACAACACATCCGACGCCTCAATGCCCCTGTGCCTCAATTGGCCCAATGGCCCCCACCCTATGACTATCACAATCTATGATCTATTCGTGCCCCTGGCAAACTGCTAACTAAACGTCTCTGCCCTGGGTGGCTCTTTAAATACCCCCAGGGCAGGGCGTGGCTTAACATCCAATTCTCCAATGAAATCAGTCAGATCTAGTCCTAGCTAATCAGCGCCAGGTTCAAAGTGGAATCCCACCTACTTCCGGGGAGGAGTTATTGGGCATCTCTGCAGGGTATGTACCTGCGTACGAAACACAAGTTTATGTGTGTTGTGGTTTAGGAAATGGCTAACTTCCTGTCCTTTCTTGCCCTTCTCGATGCCAGGTCCTAAATCTCTCGGTTCCGGTCATATATTTCCTTGGCACTTTCTACAAACATTGTAATAAAATATCCGTGCCCTCGACCAACCGTTTCCGCTCAGGAAGTCATACGACATCCCTCCCAACCAAAACTGAAATATCTCTTATTTCAGTCGAAGCATGGACTAGTTTTCCGGGAGCACTTGGACATATCCTAGCTAACATTAGTTTACAATAGAAATGGGGCCGAATTATTTAAGCTATTTTCTAAGAATTCCTATACAAATTACACAAACATAACATATAGAGAGTACCTTTACAGACAACTAGAGCATGCAGGGTCTATGTCCTTGTTGGAAATCTGAAATACAAACATATCCTTATATTTAAACAACATAATTCCAGTGTGAAACTAATATTAAACATTAATTAAGATCGACAAGTCAGTTTAAATCAAAACATTAATTCATCTACTTCTCTCGTTTCTTTAAAAGGCAAAATTGAGTTAATTACAGTAAGATCATGACTCATTTAGAACATTAGCAAACAATTAAGTAGAGTATTAGCGTGTATAAACAGGTAAAATGCAATAGACTATAACATCAACAGTAATTTCTATAAAAGACCCTACCGTCATAAGTTCTATTCCTATCATTACTTGGGGCATTGATTTGTCTTAAAATTAAGCCTTAAAAACTACTCCTGGAAAAAAACATGTTTTACTTTCATATTATATTACTATTCAGAGACCAATGGATAGGACGACTTTTAATTCCTCTGTCTAGGACGACTTTCGTTCTCTCTGTCTAGGACGACTTTTACTTTCTCTGTCTAGGACGACTTTTACTTTCTTCTGTCTAGGACGACTTTTACTTTCTTCTGTCTAGGACGACTTTTACTTTTCTCTGTCTAGGACGACTTTCGTTCTCTCTGTCTAGGACGACTTTTACTTTCCTCTGTCTAGGACGACTTTCGTACTTTCTCTGTCTAGGACGACTTTTACTTTCCTCTGTCTAGGACGACTTTTACTTTTCTCTGTCTAGGACGACTTTTACTTTCTCTGTCTAGGACGACTTTTACTTTCCTCTGTCTAGGACGACTTTTGTTTTCTCTGTCTAGGACGACTTTTGTTTTCTCTGTCCAGGACGACTTTTGTTTTCTCTGTCCAGGACGACTTTTGTTTTCTCTGTCCCTTGCTCATGAATTCTTGCTAGGTGCGATTCCCCGGTCTCTCACGGGGACTCTTACGCTTTCACATCCCCCGCCCGTCCTCGCTGCAGGCCCAGGTTTGTTGCCATAACTCTGTTTCTCGGTTAGGCACAACAAAAAGGACCAGGAAGGGGCCCCACCTCTCGCGAATCCTTCCAGCCCGGCTTTCTCGTCCCGCCCTCGGCCGATCTTGACTAAGACCACCTCGCAGGAGACCTGCAGCGTCACAGCGTTACTAGTTCTGTACGGTCCTCTCACACGTACCTTCGAAGTAGAATGCGGGATGAAAGTTTGAACCTATGTCACTACCACAGTTGCAAGAAGGGTTCCCTATGACTTCAGGGTACCAACATTGGCCATACGTTGGTAATCGAGGCTATACTTTGCCTCCCCTGCAACTGCAAGTGATTGCAATCTCTATTCAATGGGCATTAGGGACTTGTCTGACGGACAAAATCTAAAGACTTTTAGAACTTGCAGGTCGGGGCTGCCTAGGAATAGGGTGGTAATGGAAGGTATGTGTCTACACAACTAGATTATTATTCCAAGATACTTAGGACTTAGCAACTGCTACATAGCATTACTCTACTATAAATGTCAAAAAGAACAATCATTAAATGCTGAGAAAAGCCACTAAAGAAACATTCTTATTAGCGGTGGCTACAGTAACATCAAGTATGAATTCAGATAAAAGATACAAATCATCAAGTTACTGCTGATTTCATTTCAAAAATAATAATTAGCAACAGGCCATTGAGAGATAGCAACAATATCAGTCAACATGATAACATTACTAATAATCACGATCTAAAAATAAGAATAATAAACAATTAAAATAAATATACTAAATCAAAAATATCAATATATATACAATGGAGACTGGCATTCAGAAGTAAGAACAGAGTTCTACACTTGTTTTTCATAGTGATGCTTATTCTAACACAGTCTCCTTTAACATTCAAATTCCTGCTGTCATAATCAATGTATATATGTATTGCTGGCTCCACAACTTGTCAATGGGAGTTTTATCTATTCTCTAAACAGTTGCGACATGTGGCAAAAATATTTTAGGCAAATGGCGGTACTACCGATATCTTATCAGTATTTATGCAATAACAGCATGCAACAATCTATCAACTGAAATAAAATGTAGGCACAATTATCGCCTAGCTTCGCTGGAAAAAATCACACACAAAAAAAAATCAAAGACGGCTACATTCTTTTAGCATCGAACGGAGCCTCTGTCAGGCTCAGAGTTGAGTGAAAGGTAGGAGAGAGAGAGAGAGAGAGAGAGAGAGAGAGAGAGAGAGAGAGAGAGAGAGAGAGAGAGAGAGAGAGAGAGAGAGAGAGAGAGAGAGAGAGAGAGAGAGGCTGGGCGACCGCGAAATACGTTGCGGTCTTCACTCACAAGTCAGCTGAGATGGGCCTCTTCCTTTTAACTTGTACTGAAAATAAAAAAGTGTCGCAGGGTATCTCTAATAATAATAAATAAACAAATGAACGTGAACAACGTTAGCAATGACTATCGATAGAGTCTTACGTTTATTGTCAGCGGCTATTCTCATTTTCTCATTAATAAAACAAAAGCAAAAAGAACTTAGTGTACAACTGCAGAACTGTCGAAGCATAAATCCATTCCTTTCTGTTTAATCTTGATAAGGACTTTACTGTAACGGCATACACATCCTTGTCTATAATGACAATCTCTCTCTTTTCATGCTATAAATCAGAGGGTTAAGTCGAAGCGCACCCACTCTGATTACAATCATATGTGACACTATCCCTACTACTATCAACAAAAGTACAAATATCCTTTTCTTAACAACTTAAAAAGGACTTAAGTGTCACTAATTTTAACTTTAAAACTCAGCAAATAATCTCTAATAATCTCAATTATCTTTAATTAGCCCGATTGTAATCTAAAATTCATGAAAATGCTAGGGATTAACCATGGTTATCTCTGGATAATCTTTTCAGAATCCTTTAAGTAAGATTTTAAAGATTTCTTCAATACAAAAAGAACTATAACAAAAACGGGTATCTAAGAATATAAAAAGTCTATCTCTTTGTATGCAATAATAAAAACAAAAGTATATCTCATTATCAACAGTAAGGAATACATTTTGCTTAAACTTCCAAATCTCGCACGGAGTTGTACATAAACATTTCAAACATAAAATATATATCTTCTTTTACTATCTCGAATTTGACTTATATCTGCTCTCTCAAATACGGGATACAGCTGTGTAACATTCTTGTTGTCATTTCGTGTCAGCTCTCACTCTTTCTTTATGACCAAGCCGAAATAATTTTGATAAAACATTATCATGGCTAAAACTCGCAAAGTTTTACTTTATCAATCTAACATATCTCTTCAGACAAATAATGTATATACTGCAGCTAGCAAAGAAAATAGAGAATCATTCATAGATTCACGTCCTTTATCACGTAACATCTATCTTGGAATCTCTCGGAAATCGAATAATAATCTCAATGGTGGAGTAGGGGACAACACAAAAATAAAACAAACTCGGCATTTCAACCATATCTGGGCAGGTGGAGAATTACCTTCTCATCCATATCCCTCACTAGATATTGCAACAGCGCATCACCTCCCATAAATACACTCTGATATGGCATGCAGAAGGACCTGGCGGAGCAGGGGAACGATCCTCGCAGACTCCCCAATCATGCTTCCTAACGGTGCTTTCCGCGATTTCACCCCCTAGAGCAACCCTCCCATTATACCCCCAGTCATTCATACTCATTCTCTGCCTCACTCGCTGCATCACTTACAAAACAATCGTCCCCTTTCTATAAAATTCCCTTTAATTTACAAAGTCGGTTGTAAGAAGCGTAAGGGTGAAATCTCGGTTGGGCCGCATGGTCACAGACCTCCTCACCAGTCCTAGGTCCCATTCTAACGAACAAACAAACATTCTACTCCCTTGAAGCTACGTTTGGGTGACACTGAAAAACCTTCCCTATTCTAGGACAGCACAAACTACTCTAATTTACTCTTACTTTCGCCTGCATAGCGTGAAATCAAAAAAACTCATCTCTAACTAATATCACGAAATTTCTTATTCTTCAAAAAAAAATGCCACACACGTATCGTAAGATTAATCCCTTCATCCTAACACAAAAAGAACGATCTGTCGTTTATGTCTTTCTCTCGTTAAAACATTACTCCCGCGGATAAAAACAAAGAAAAAAAAAAGAAAAAAACTTAAAAACAGGCGCAATCGTAACACTCGATTTCTTACGCTTTAAGAAATTAATATAACAATGATTTTACACGTACTTTAAAATATCAAAGCTCAGTACAATTACTACAGATTCACAGTAACGAGGTTGGGAGATCGAATGGTCACTTCCGCATTCTTTTCTCGAAAACCACACGTGGTCTATGAAACTCTCAAAAGCAGATGCACGTATATTTCTCACTAGAATTCTTACGCTTTAGAAATTAATATACTGTAACAGTGATTTCACGTGCATTAAAGTTTTTCAATTAAAAATCGCTACATTCGCGTTTTTTTTTTTTTTTTTTAAATTCAATCTAAGCATTAATACAAATAAATGGAACGCACTTCCAACGAAATTTCTTTACATTACTCAAATTATAACAAAAAACGGAGTTTATTACTGCTTATAGCTATTAGTACAAATTATCCATGTTAGTAATGGGTACAGAAATTCTACTTTTATCAACTTATTAAGCGCCACACCCCTTATAAGCGGGTTGGCTGAGTCAAAGCATTACTACAAGACAAAATGGCGGCGTCCACCGACCTCAATTTCTTTTACTAATTGTCCCATTACTCACTGGATACAGATCACAAGTACTTAGCTATTTTAAGGAGGTGGTCCTGAAAAACTTCATGACAGAAGGCAAGGAAGGATCGGGTTTTCCTTCTTCTCTTCGCGTAAAATCGTCGAATCGCCGTCTTCTTGGTCGGATCCGGCAACTTATACCTCTTGTAATGGGCATTTTCACTCAATGCTCCGGTCACACTTCGGCTTACTAAGAAATATCTCAGAAATAGTTCCTTCAAAGTTTTATAACATTCTCTATTTGACCACTCGTCACTTCTCATCCGCAGACCCAAGTATTTCAGGAAGTCGGTCGCGGGAATTATGGACAGACATTCGCGGTCTTTTATATTTGCGCCGTCGAGGTATAAAAATGAATTCTTGACTCGAGGCGTCTTTACAACCAGGGCACAGGGTGGGGGCTGGGCCTGCTGCGTTCCCTGTGTCACCACGGGGTTCGGAGCGGCCGGCTGTTCGTCGATGTTTGAGGCGTCGGCGTCGGCCAAGTTCCTTCTCGACGGAGCGGCGTCGGCGCGTGCTTGTAGGCGCCGCACTTGCTCCTCCAGTTCGAGAATTCTCCGGTGTTTGGCCTCGTCACTCATTTCTTGAATTGGGAGATGTTGGGTTTCTGCTTTTGCCATTCTTATTTTCTTTTCTTTGCACTGGTTTCTTCTGATATGAGTCTCTTTGTATGTATTCTTTTTTTTTTTTTTTCCACACGTGAAGATCCGTACCGCACTGCCACCACTGACGTGGGGGTTTTGGCTCTCCACTGTAAGCCACCACTGACGTATGGGTTATAGCTATTCCATCTAATGACACCACTGACGTAGGGCTTTTCCTCCTACGTATATTTACTTTAATTATTATGGTAGCGTGGTTTATAAATATTGGTACCTGATGGGTACAAGGTAAGAATGGACAAGCAGTAGTTCCTTTACTTATATTTATTCTAGAGTACAACACATCCGACGCCTCAATGCCCCTGTGCCTCAAATGGCCCAATGGCCCCCACCCTATGGCTATCACAATCTATGATCTATTCGTGCCCCTGGCAAACTGCTAACTAACTGTCTCTGCCCTGGGTGGCTCTTTAAATACCCCCAGGGCAGGGCGTGGCTTAACATCCAATTCTCCAATGAAATCAGTCAGATCTAGTCCTAGCTAATCAGCGCCAGGTTCAAAGTGGAATCCCACCTACTTCCGGGGAGGAATTATTGGGCATTTCTCCTGGGCGTGTACCTGCGTACGAAACACAGTTCATGTTTCGTGCGGTTTAGGAAAGGGCTAACCCTCGGCCTTTCCCACCCTCAGGTACTCCATGTCGGATGCCAAGCCTCAGGGGTCCGGTCACATATCTCCTTGACGCCCTCTACAAACACCGGCCGCACCGCAGAAGACAAGTGGGGAGAGTATTCTATTTCACCCTAGCCTCACATGTTTCTCTTCACGACTTGTGGTGTTATAAGGGACCGAGGGTCCCTTATCCTGTAGGCCTCTTGGGGGGGGGTGCATGGCGCCTGCGGTTAGTTCCAGGTGCCTAGCCACAACTCTTGGTGGTCCCAAGGGAACACATGGGCGGCACAAAAACTCAATAAAAGTGAGGGCATGTAATAGAATATCCGTGGCCTCGACTAACCGTTACCCCCTCAAGAGCTGTTACAAGTTTCAGATTCTGGCTCTAGCATGACAGAAGTCATACGACACGGAGTTTATTACTGCTTATAGCTATTAGTACAAATTATCCATGTTAGTAATGGGTACAGAAATTCTACTTTTATCAACTTATTAAGCGCCACACCCCTTATAAGCGGGTTGGCTGAGTCAAAGCATAACTACAAGATAAAATGGCGGCGTCCACCGACCTCAATTTCTTTTACTAATTGTCCCATTACTCACTGGATACAGATCACAAGTACTTAGCTTATTTTAAGGAGGTGGTCCTGAAAAACTTCATGACAGAAGGCAAGGAAGGATCGGATTTTCCTTCTTCTCTTTGAGTAAAATCGTCGAATCGCCGTCTTCTTGGTCGGATCCTGCAACTTATACCTCTTGTAATGGGCATTTTCACTCAATGCTCCGGTCACACTTCGGCTTACTAAGAAATATCTTAGAAATAGTTCCTTCAAAGTTTTATAATATTTTCTATTTGACCACTCGTCACTTCTCATCCGCAGACCCAAGTATTTCAGGAAGTCGGTCGCGGGAATTATGGACGGACAATCGCGGTCTTTTACATTTGCGCCGTCGAGGTATAAAAGTGAATTCTTGACTCGAGGCGTCTTTACAACCAGGGCACAGGGTGGGGGCTTGGCCGGCTGCGTTCCCGGTGTCACCACGGGGTTCGGAGCGGCAGGCTGTTCGTCGATGTTTGAGGCGTCGGCGTCGGCCAAGTTCCTTCTCGACGGAGCGGCGTCGGCGCGTGCTTGTAGGCGCCGCACTTGCTCCTCCAGTTCGAGAATTCTCCGGTGTTTGGCCTCGTCACTCATTTCTTGAATTGGGAGATGTTGGATTTCTGCTTTTGCCATTCTTATTTTCTTTTCACGGGTCTGCACTGGCATTCACCTGTCTCTTCGTATGTTTTTTTCTCTCGTGAAGATCGTACCGCACTGCCACCACTGACGTATGAGTTTTGGACTTCCACTTGAACTCACACTTTATAAGATGAATGGGTTTTCTCACCGCTTGTCACCACTGACGTAGTGGTTATAACTATTCCCTTCTAATGACACCACTGCCGTAGGGCTTTTCCTCCTACGTAGATATGTTTATAATTATGGTAGCGTGGTTACAAGGCAATGAACATTTGTACCTGATGGGTACAAGGTAAGAATGGACACGCAGTGAATCCTTTACTTATATTTATTCTAGAGTACAACACATCCGACGCCTCAATGCCCCTGTGCCTCAAATGGCCCAATGGCCCCCACCCTATGACTATCACAATCTATGATCTATTCGTGCCCCTGGCAAACTGCTAACTAAACGTCTCTGCCCTGGGTGGCTCTTTAAATACCCCCAGGGCAGGGCGTGGCTTAACATCCAATTCTCCAATGAAATCAGTCAGATCTAGTCCTAGCTAATCAGCGCCAGGTTCAAAGTGGAATCCCACCTACTTCCGGGGAGGAGTTATTGGGCATCTCTGCAGGGTATGTACCTGCGTACGAAACACAAGTTTATGTGTGTTGTGGTTTAGGAAATGGCTAACTTCCTGTCCTTTCTTGCCCTTCTCGATGCCAGGTCCTAAATCTCTCGGTTCCGGTCATATATTTCCTTGGCACTTTCTACAAACATTGTAATAAAATATCCGTGCCCTCGACCAACCGTTTCCGCTCAGGAAGTCATACGACATGACACCAAGACGGTTAAAGAAAATTCCTCCCATCGGGCCTGGGCACGAAGAAAACATATAGCAAAGAGAAACAGCTGGGGAGTGTTGTGACTTGTCAGATGTGAAGAGATAATGCGAGATGTGTGACAAATATCCAAGAATATTAGGTGTTAATATAAGCATAGAAAAAGAACCGTAACTGAAGGAGACTTATCTTCGAGCTGTCTTGGACATTCCAATTCAAGACCAAAAGAACTTCAATTGTAGCATCGCAACAGGGAACTGGTGATCCTTGTCATACAGTGATATCAGTAGTAATAATGAGTGAAAATCACTCGCTTTAAAAAGTTAATAATGGAAATAGAGTTGAAAATGTCTGTAATTTCTTCATTGTTTAGATATGAAAGGAAATTATTTACCATCACGTCACCCTCATAATAATAAATGTTCTCTCTCTCTCTCTCTCTCTCTCTCTCTCTCTCTCTCTCTCTCTCTCTCTCTCTCTCTCTCTATCATACACACAAATACGCGCGCGCGCACACACACACACACACACACACACACACACACACACACACACACACACACACACACACACACACACACCACACACACACACACACACACACACACAGTCCAGAAATACATATAAATGGCATAGTAAGGGCAGCATATGCATTCTTATCAAATGTAAAGGTAGCCTTCAGGCACATGGACAAGGAAATGTTCAGAAATATTTATGTAACCTATGTGAGGCCAAAACTCGAATATGCAGCCCCCTTTTGGAATCCGCACTTGAAAAAGCACATAGCTAAGCTTGAAAAAGTTCAAAGACATGCCACGAAACTGGTGCCAGAAATACGCAATCTCAGTTATGATGAGAGGCTGAGGGAATTAGACTTACCATCACTCGAAGCTAGAAGAGTGAGGGGGGGATATGGTGACAGTCTTTAAATTCCTTCATGGTTATGATAGAGTGGATAGGGATCGATATTTTGATATGGCTGGCTCTAGAACTAGAGGTCATAGTTTGAAGCTTCGTAAGAAAACTTCTTTGCAGGATGTAAGGAAATACTTTTTCTGTGTAAGAGTAGTTGATAATTGGAATTGGCTAAGCGAGGAGGTAGTTAATGCTATCTCAATCCATAGTTTTAAGGACAGGTATGATAAGTATCACTAAGTCTAAAATGGAACCGATGAGGAGACGGGAAGATACGAGCTTTGGGCTCTCTCCCGTAAACACAATTAGGTAATCACAATTAGGTGATCACACACAATGCTTATGATATATAGCATGAAGCTAGAAAGAAAATGTGAGTTGAAGAAAAATATCAATCTACAGTATACGAAATTACAAGAGCTTGTCTGGTTATTCACGGACATACTTTCGAGACTTTGAACAAGTGTAATCTACAAAATGCAAACTCAGCTACCCACCCCCTTCCATCTCTTCCTCCTCCCACTGTATAGTTTCAATTTTATTCCTTTTGAGAAGGATTAAATTCAGGAGTTCTCAGAACCCCTGAAATTCCCCTCAAGGGTTTGAAGATCCTCTCCTGGGAAGAGGATTTTGAATGAATGCAGAGCCACACCATGTGTGAAAGAGAAAAGAAAAGGACTATGCTGTATTGAATATTGAACATGTATGTGATTACCTAATTGTGATTACCTAATTGTGTTTACGGGAAAGAGCCCAAAGCTCGTATCTTCCCGTCTCCTCATCGGTTCCATTTTATACTTAGTGATACTTATCATACCTGTCCTTAAAACTATGGATTGAGATAGCATTAACTACCTCCTCGCTTAGCCAATTCCAATTATCAACTACTCTTACACTGAAAAAGTATTTCCTTACATCCTGCAAAGAAGTTTTATTACGAAGCTTCAAACTATGACCTCTAGTTCTAGAGCCAGCCATATCAAAATATCGATCCCTATCCACTCTACCATAACCATGAAGGAATTTAAAGACCGTATGTATGCATGTATGTATGTATGTATGTATGTATGTATGTATGTATGTATGTATGTATGTATGTATATATGCATGTATGTATGCATGTATGTATGCATGTATGTATGTATGCATGGATGGATGCATGTATGTATGAATGGATGGGTGGATAGATGAATGGATGTATGTATGGATGCATGGCTGCATGTATGTATGTCTGCATGTATGTATGCATGCATGTCTGTGAGTATGTGATTACCTAATTGTGATTACCTAATTGTGTTTACGGGAAAGAGCCCAAAGCTCGTATCTTCCCGTCTCCTGATCGGTTCCATTTTATACTTAGTGATACTTATCATACCTGTCCTTAAAACTATGGATTGAGATACCATTAACTACCTCCTCGCTTAGCCAATTCCAATTATCAACTACTCTTACACTGAAAAAGTATTTCCTTACATCCTGCAAAGAAGTTTTCTTACGAAGCTTCAAACTATAACCTCTAGTTCTAGAGCCAGCCATATCAAAATATCGATCCCTATCCACTCTATCATAACCATGAAGGAATTTAAAGACTGTCACCATATCCCCCCTCACTCTTCTAGCTTCGAGTGATGGTAAGCCTAATTCCCTCACCCTCTCATCATAACTGAGATTGCGTATTTCTGGCACCAGTTTCGTGGCTTGTCTTTGAACTTTTTCAAGCTTAGCTATGTGCTTTTTCAAGTGCGGATTCCAAAAGGGGGCTGCATATTCGAGTTTTGGCCTCACATAGGTTACATAAATATTTCTGAACATTTCCTTGTCCATGTGCCTGAAGGCTACCCTTACATTTGATAAGAATGCATATGCTGCCATTACTATGCCATTTATATGTATTTCTGGAGACAAATCCGCCAGTATGTTTACTCCTAGATCTCTCTCATTTTCTGTCTCTTGAAGTGGTACTCCAGCCACCGAGTAGTCAAGCTTGGGCCTTCTTGCACTTGTACCCATTCTCATTACCTTACATTTTGAAGTATTGAATTTCATTAGCCACTTTTCTGACCACTCATGCAGATTATTTAGATCCTCCTGAAGTTCTCTACCATTGTTCTCGTTTTTTACTTTCTTCACAATCTTTGCATCATCTGCAAACATATTCATGAATGAATTTACAGCCTCTGGTAGGTCATTTACATATACAAGGAACAAAAGTGGCCCTAAAACTGAACCCTGTGGAACTCCACTACTAACTCTTCTCCATTCAGACTCTGAGTGTCGTACTCTAACCCTCTGTTCCCTTCCTTCTAAGTAAGTTTTTATCCATTCCAAAACATTTCCACCTATTCTAGCCACTGATTGCAGCTTCCTTATGCGTGTGTGTGTATGCAGAGAGAGAGGGAGAGAGAGAGAGAGAGAGAGAGAGAGAGAGAGAGAGAGAGAGAGAGAGAGAGAGAGAGAGAGAGAGAGAGAGAGAGAGAGAGAGAGAGAGAGAGAGAGAGAGAGAGAGAGAGAGAGAGAGAGAGAAAGAGAGAGAGAGAATTTTCTCATAACCCTCAATGAAGTCTGAACGGATAAGATTGAGGAATAATAATAATAATAATAATAATAATAATAAACCTTTATTTCCAAAGTACATTGGGTATTCAAATAAGATACATATATATTCCAGATAGACATCTGTGGTGTACGATATAGACATACTAAAACAAACAAATCATAAAGATGAGTGTACTATTAAAATTTACAAGTAAAATCTTCCTTTAAGAGTAACTTCTTAAGATTATTTTTAAAAGTATACACTGAACCAGCATTTTTTAGTTCTCTGGGAAGCTGATTATATAAATGAGGTCCACGAATGTTTATATCTCTTGAGCCAATATCAGTTTTAGACCTTCGTACTAATAAATCTTCCCCTTGACGGGTAGTTAACCCGGTAACTGAGCTTACTGTAGAAAAATTATACAAGCAATCAGGAAGATTGTTTCTTAGTATATTAAAAACAAAGGTACATATATCAAAAACATATTTATCTCTAATCTTTATCCATTCTAGATCTTTTAAAACAGGAGAGATGTGCTCGTATTTTCTTACATTGCCAACAGCCACTCGTGCTGCAAAGTTTTGTAACTTTTGTATTCTTTGTAATTGAGTCTTATTTGTACATCCCCAAACTTTGAGACAGTAATTAATTAAACTCATAGCTAAGGACTGGACAATTATTATACGAGTTGATGTTTCAAATGAGTCTTTTACCCTATTTAGATATATTAGAGTACCCATTACTTTTTTATAAATTTCATCTATATGCATTTCAAAATTCATGTAGCGGTCAAAATAGACACCTAGGTTCTTTACCGAGTTCATTGGCTTAATGATATTACCGTTAAAATTTATATGAAGATTGTCATCAACTTCTGATAATAATTGTCTGGATCCGATAAGAATAGATTGGGTTTTAGTTTCATTAAGTAGCAGACCATTTTTTAGAAAGTAACGTTTAGCCATATACAAAATTTCTTCTGCTCTACGAATAATATTTTCTAAATCATTAATTTCACCTTCAATTAAGATTTGAGTATCGTCAGCATATTGAATGACATAACAGTTAGGTAAATATTTTACTAGATCGTTTACATATATTAGAAAAAGTATAGGTCCTAGGATCGATCCCTGAGGGACCCCAAACAATACCTTCTTGCGACTTGAAACTACATCTTTTATTCTGACTGACTGGTAGCGTTTTTTTAAATAGTTCTCGAACCAGCTTGGGTCAATGTTCATTTTTTTGCATTTTTCTAATAAGATAGTATGGTGTACACTATCAAAAGCTTTAGAAAGATCGAGTAGTAGTAGCAATGATATTTTCTTATTATCTATATTTTTGTATATTTCATCTGATATTTTCAATAAGGCAGTTTCAGTTGATAATTTTGGCCTGAAACCGTGTTGACTTTTTGCAATAAGTTTATTTTTTTCATGAAACTCACTTAACTGATTTGCAACAATCTTTTCAAGTATCTTTGATAAAATTGGTAGTAAAGAGATTGGTCTATAGTTAGAGACGTCGTCAGGATTTCCATTTTTAAAACCAGGAATTACATGGGGATTTTTCCATAAATCTGGGTAAATATTGGTAACTATGGAAGTATTGATTATTACCGTCAGATAATATGCTATTACAAATAATGAATCTCTAATAAAACGAAAACAAATTCCATCTGATCCATATGCATTAGAGTCTTTCAGATTTTTTATTACTAAGATTACTGTATTACAATCTACTGTAGTAGGGTTAAAGACATCATTACTTCTATTGAATGCACTATGTTCTTCAAGATTAACATTATTATTATTATTACTACCATCATCACTATTATCATTACCATTGCTACCACCATCATTATTATTTACACCATTATCAACATTACTATTATTATTACTACTACCATCATCATTATTATTACCACCATTACTATTATTGATTTCATTTATTATTTCTTTTTTTGTTTTTTCAAAGGTTTTTTTCCCCACTTCAGCGAAAAAATTATTGAACTCTTCTGCTTTAGCACTTACATCTACCTCATCGGGTATAATTGATATGTTACTACTTTTATTACAGTTATTGGAAAGCATGGTTTTAGCAATTTTCCATGTATCAGAGATATTGCCTTTAGCGTTTTGAAATTCATTTTTGTAATACTGTTTCTTACTGTTACCTAATAATGATTTTGCTTGTTTCTTTTGCTCTGTAAACTTTTCTCTTAAAGGGATATTATCTCTTTGTAGTTTTACTTCATTTTGTAGTTTGTCTCTTTCTTTCATAATGTTTTTTATGTCATCTGTTATTCAAGGAGCGGGGGGACGAAATATTTCTCTTGTCACGAGTGGTGCACATCGATCTATACATGATGATAAGACACTGGTTAAAATTCTTACTTGTATATTTATATTATCGGTATATAGAATTTCATTTAATTTATGTACTTCATTCATAAGTAAACTACAAAGTAATTCTTGTGAATAATTTCTTAAGCATCTGAATGTTTTAAAGATTGGTTGTCTCTTTGGTTTGCGAATATTTAGGGACGTTACAATCTCCTCGTGGTCTGCTATAGGGCTTGGCATTACGTCACACTTAGTTATCATATGTTTGGAGTTTGTTATTACTAGATCGATTTGGGAAACTGAAGTGGGAGTGATTCTAGTTGGTTTATTTATAATCTGTTCTAGATTTAAATTCTTAATAAGTCTACTCATTTTATTTTCTCTTTTTAGTTGATCATCATTAAAATCGCCATATATAAAAACTGGTTTGTTTTTTAAAATTATCTCCTTATAAACGTCCAAAATATAGCTAAAAGAGGTTACCGGGGCTTTGGGGTGGCGGTACACGCAGCCTATGATAATAGAAGGAAACTTTTTATGTTGGACAGAGATCCATTTATCTTCCACTCCTTCGTGCTTCTCAGTTTCAAGATTTAGTTCAGTGGCCTTCAAATAATTTTTAACAAATAAACATACACCTCCACCTCTACCACTGTCATAGCGATAAATATTATATGAAGGAATATTAATAAATGCATTATTAATTGACGGATACAGCCATGATTCGCTAATGCAAAGAACATCAATATTTTCTTGTACAAGCATATGTTCAATTTCTAGTATATGGGATAACAGAGATTGTGCATTTATATGTACGACAGATAATCTATCATTATATTTACAAGTAACTTTCACATCGGCAGCAGTAACAGCAACAACAGGAGACGAGGTATTACCATGTTTCATTGGGAAGATGAGATTGAAAACAGAAGTCGATATGTCGTATTGGAAACCAATAAGGTTTAGCCAATCCATTTAATTCAACAACGTTGGTCTGTTGCTGCTTAGAATGCGACTATTTCGTATTGTGATAAAATTTCTTTAGCTAAAAAAAAAAAAATAAACAAATACTGAGAAGAAAAAATCATATATAAGACAAGTAGATTATGCGTGTGTTCAGATTTTGATGTCATTTTAAAATTACTGGGTAAAAAAAAAATTAAATTGAATATCTCTAGGTAAAATGTTGACTTTTGCATGTTAAATATTGAAAACAAAAATATTGATAAAAGAGTGGCCCCAGTTCTGCAGGATCTCCGAATTCTAACTCAAATTCTCTCTCTCTCTCTCTCTCTCTCTCTCTCTCTCTCTCTCTCTCTCTCTCTCTCTCTCTCTCTCTCTCTCTCTCTCTATATATATATATATATATATATATATATATATATATATATATATATATATATATATATATATATATATATATATATATATATATATATATATATATATTATATATTATTAAAATTTATTATTTTTTTTCCCGGTTTTACGTCATGGACTTCCTTTTCTACCAAGGGCTAGGACGGTTGCCTTTTTGCGAAGGGCTTGTTTTGGCATATGTAATCGTTACCCTGAGTGCATGCCCTTGCTAGCCTCAGACCGTGACGGGGCGCGAACCCTCGACCTGACGCGTCAGAGTCGCGGACGCTACAGCTTGAGCATATATATATATATATATATATATATATATATATATATATATATATATATATATATATATATATATATATATATATATATATATATATATATTTCTCTCTTTCATTTCATCATATGCTCTTTCCATTTCACTCTGAAGATCGTACTAAATATCTCATTTGTATGCATGAAATTTTTTATCAGCCTGTATGTGCCCTCCAATCAGAGCTCGGCTCAATAATTTTTTTGTATTATATTCAATGAGGTCTTTTTAATATTCATAGAAATATTGCTATACTACCCAATAATAGCCTATTACTCAAGTCATCTCAGAATTACTCTCTCTCTCTCTCTCTCTCTCTCTCTCTCTCTCTCTCTCTCTCTCTCTCTCTCTCTCTCTCTCTCTCTCTCTCTCTCTCTCTCTCTCTCTCTCTCTCTCTCCCTCTCTCTTGCCGGTACTTTTTTCTACGTCACTCCTTTCACTGTTCTCCATCCTCTCCATCTTTCCTGCAGTCTCTTCTTCACTTCTTTAACATAATCTCTAATACTTTTTACATTTGACCCCTAAATCCTAAACTAATTCACTTGCAAAACCTCTACACCTTGCAACTTCACCATTCTACCTCCCTCCCCATCATTAACACGTATTTTATCTTGTTCCTGCTTACTTTCATTCCCCTTCTCTCTAGTGCATGCTTCCCCCTATCCAGGCTCGCCCTCAGTCTGTTTCTTACTCATGCAACTGATCACAGTGTCATCTGCAGACCTCATGGTCTATGGTTTCTGAACTTTTCATCAACTTGTCCCTCATTATTGCAAGCAGGAATAGGCTTAGGTTCGATATGTAATGCAGTCCTACTGCCATTTTGACCCCACCCTTCTATTTTACTGCACACCTTGCCACTTGTACATGGTAGCAATACATATCCTGCACCCCCCTCGCATACTTCTCTGCTACTCCCGATTTTCTCAAGGAATACCACAACTTCTCCATCGGGACCCTGTCAAATGCCCTCTCGAAATCCGCAAATACAATATAGCTGTTTCTTACCTTCTCAGTACATTTTCATCAACACTTTCCAAGATAAAAATGCCTCCGTGTATATATATATATATATATATATATATATATATATATATATATATATATATATATATATATATATATATATATATATATATATATATTTTTTTATTTTTTTTTTTTATTTTATTTTTTTTTTTTTCAAACCTTATTGCTACTCACAAATCCTCGTATCTCTTCTGCGTTTATGTTCCACAATGCTTTCCCCATATCTTTATGTTGTGGCTGATCAACTTATGCCTCTATCCGTGGTATTAATACAAGGTTAACAGTATTACTCTTTGCCTCTTGACAAATATATGGTACATCATCTTTATATCCTCTTTGTTACTGTTTTTAACTTGATTGTGATACGACCAGAAATTCTACAGAATTGCGGTATTTAAGCTATTTCTCCGCATTTAGTCTCATGAATCTCTCTAAGATGGGGTGTACTTATTCCTGTACCTAATTTTGATCAAACTTACAATATTGAATTTTCATTTTTTTTCGTTGCCCAATGCCATTATTAGATGTTCTCGTAGTTTGTTTTTGTGACACCCGCAGACTAATATCGTTCTTATTAGTGTATTATCAGGAAACTAGCAAACTAGTGTATTGTACAGATCTGTCTTTGTTAGACATCATAAGTAAAACTAAAAGGCAGCTAGTTACGTTGTTTTTTGCAGACTACGAAAAATATTTTCTTCCGAGGAATAAAATACATTTGTTTGTATTATTTCTTCCAAGTAATATACTGTCACATTCTATGGCTATTGAGCTCATTTAAGACCCTCTCGTGTCTGGGTATAGAAAATGTGTTTGCGACGTCTATAGATAGACTATGGCCATTTTTCTGTCCCTCACAAGCTTTAGATAGACTAAGATCATTTAGCTATTTGTCAAAAGAGCATCTTCCTTGGTAGGTGAAGCGGTCTACTAAAAGCAGCTAGGTGCCAGTTCCATTTGTAAACCCACGTGGCTTTTTTTTTTTTATTAATGTAGTTGGTAAGTGATTCCTCATAATGTATATTTTTTATTATTTATCCACTCGCATGTCATGCTAGACTTATAGTCCTTTTATACTTAGGGAGTATTTTTATTCCCACCTTAGCAATTGGAAAGACTATTGCTAGATATATAGCTATTGTTATTTATGAGATGGTGAAAGTGTACATATTTAAATTATCATCTTATGAAGACATAAACGAAGTTCGTATACTGCTGAGGGGAATCGAATAACGGTTAAGAATAAGTAATGACTCCCTTATGACTGTAAATTGGTAACTGTATTCTGCTTGACGTTGAAGTAAGCAATAAAAGAGATTTAGTTATTACAGCTCTCTCTCTCTCTCTCTCTCTCTCTCTCTCTCTCTCTCTCTCTCCTCTCTCTCTCTCTCTCTCTCTCTCTCTCTCTCTCTCTCTCTCTCTCTCTCTCTCTCTCTCTCTCTCTTGCATTTTAATGCAGTTTTCTCTCTCTCTCTGTCTCAAAAATCGTGTTTTTGTGTCTTCGTATTGCTATTGATGATACTTATGCCTAACGCACGCAGACACACACACACACACACACAAACACACACACACACACACACACACACATACATACATACATACATACATTACATACACACACACACACACACACACACACACACACACACACACACACACACACACACACACACACACACACACACACACACACACACACACTATAATAACTGTTGTATACAACCCACCAAGGAACCAAAATAGGCTTGATGTTTATGAGGAAAGTCATATAGGTACTATTGAAGTCATAAACTCAGTTGTTAACATGACACAGGAAAAAAAATGTAGGATTTTGATTATGGGAGACTTTAATCATAAAGAGATAGATTAGATAAATCTTGACCCACACAGTGGTGAGGACTCATTCGGGGCAAGATTCCTAGATTGCGTACAAGGGAATTTCCTACACCAACATGTAATGGAACCAACAAGGGCCAGGGGTGGGGATGAGCCATCACTACTTGATCTAGTGTTCACAGATAATGTGTTGGATATTGAAAAAATTGAGTATGAACCACCAATTGGAAAGAGTGACCACTGTGTGTTGTTGATGGAGTATATAGAGAGAATATGGTTACAAATTTAGAAGTTGGTGAAAAATTGGGCAACAGTGACCATGATTCCATTAGATTTAACATAATTTTCAAGGAAACTATAAAGGAAAATAAGAATATTGTTCCAAACTTTAGAGCAGGAGATTTTGAGGGCTTAAAAACTAAATTATCTAATGAGGTATGGGAAGGGATTTCTGGGGTACAGATGTGGGTAGTTAATCCAGCAGGTCAGGTCGCAGGTAGCGGATTACCCCGAAATTTGGGTACCACATGCCAAGGATTATCACAAGATAAGATCAATACATTAAATTCTCTCACAGGAAAGAACAGCAGCCCGTCAGTTAATATAAATTTGGATGAGGAATATAACAATTTTGTCATGACTCTTAAGAATAGTCAGAGAGACTATATTCCCATGAAACATTGCAGATCAAGAAAAAATGACCCTAAATGGATGAACAATAGAATAAAGAATCTTATAGGTATTAAAAGAGGAATTTACAGGAAACTAAAAAGAGGTGAAGAGCAGGTGAGGCAGCAATATATACAGTTAAACAGGGAAGTTAAAAAGATAGTTAGAGAATCGAAAAGAAAATATGAAGTTCGAATAGCAGGAGAAGCTAAAGAAAATCCTAAAGGGTTTTATCAACATTATCAAACAAAATTTAAGGAAAAAGTCGGACCAATTGAAGTAGCCAATGGCCATATCACAGATGACGATAAAGTGATGTGTACATGTTTAAATGATTATTTCTTATCTGTATTTACAAATGAAAACTTGGAAAATATTCCGGAAGTAGAATCCATTTACAGAGACAGTCCCGATAATATACTTAGTTCAATAAATATTACGAGAGAGGAGGTAATAAAAGAAATAGATAAATTAAAGGCTCATAAATCTCCGGGACCTGATGGAATATATGCTAGAATATTAAAGGAATGCAAGGAAGAGCTTAGTTGTCCTCTAACTGCATTATTTAATAATTCAATAAAATTAGGATCGGTACCCATGGAGTGGAAATTGGCAGATGTGGTACCAATATTTAAAAAAGGAGAACGTGTTAAAATGAATAATTATAGGCCGGTAAGTTTAACATCAACAGTGGGTAAGATTCTAGAATCCATAATTGCAAATAAAATAAGGGCACATCTAGAATTACACAGACTGATAAAACTTTCACAACACGGGTTTCTTAAGGGTTTTTCGTGCCTTACAAACTTACTGTCTTTTTATTCAGAAGTTTACGAGGCAGTAGATTGTGGCAAAGAATATGATACAATATATCTAGATTTTAGCAAAGCTTTTGATAGAGTTCCTCACAAAAGATTAGTTAAAAAGCTGGAAGCTCATGGTATAGGAGGAGCTGTGCTCAGATGGATCAAACAATGGCTAAAAGACAGAAAACAGAGGGTTTGCATAAATGGAGAGAAATCAGAGTGGGGCTCGGTTACAAGCGGGGTACCACAAGGCTCGGTACTGGGTCCTCTATTATTCATCGTATATCTAAATGATCTGGATTCGGATATCAGTAGTAACCTAAGTAAATTCGCAGACGACACTAAAATAGGTAGAACTATAAATGGAAAAGAAGACATTCATGCTTTACAGGAAGATCTAAATAGATTATCTGAATGGTCGGACAAATGGCAAATGGAATTTAATGTTGAAAAATGTAAAGTAGTTAAAATGGGTACTATAAAAGACAATACTAGTTATAAGCTAAATAACCATGAAATCATGAGTTCTCAGTGTGAAAGGGATTTGGGAGTTCTTGTGAGTAGTAGTCTTAAGCCAAGAGAGCAATGCACAGCAGTCAGAAATAAAGCAAACAGAATTTTAGGATTTATCTCAAGAAGCGTCAGCAATAGGACGGAAAAAGTTATTTTGCAGCTCTATCTTGCATTAGTTAGGCCCCATTTAGATTATGCTGTGCAATTCTGGTCACCCTATTATAGAATGGAAATTGAATCCTTGGAGAGAGTGCAACGAAGAATGACCAAGATGATACACAATATCAGAAATCTACCATATGAGGACAGATTAAAAAAACTTAATCTACATTCTCTAGAGAGGCGAAGAGTTAGGGGGGATATGATTGAAGTGTATAAATGGTTTAAAGGGATTAACAAGGGAGATATTAATAAAGTTTTAAAAATTCATGATCAAACCAGAACTCGTAATAATGGATTTAAGCTTGATAAATTTAGGTTCAGAAGGGAAATTGGTAAAAATTGGTTTGGTAATAGAGTAGCTGATGCATGGAACAAGCTTCCTAGTATGATAGTAAATGCCAATACCTTAGACACCTTCAAATGTAGATTAGATAGACATATGACAGAGGTAGGGTGGGTATGAATAGGTTAGTGCTTATTAGAAAAATCATAAAAAGAAAAACAGAATAAATAAGTAGAGTAGAATAGAATAGGTTAGACATGCTGAAAATACAATTCAAAAATGGAGCTGCCTCGTGTGTGCCAGTAGGCATGTTGCAGTGTCCTCTATTCTTATGTTCTTATGTTCTTATATCATTGAAGATATTCTTCCTGAGAGTAGAGGCACCGAGGACATGAGGAGGAACTATCGGAAAGGAGATTACATCAAAATGAATGAGCTTTTTGCAGTTATTGACTGGAGAACCTTATTTTACAACAAATCTGTACAAGAAATGTATGACATCTTTTGTGAGAAATATGGGAAGATAGTAGATTGCTGCATACCTGTCACCAAAGTAGGTGTAATTCATGCCAGAGAGAAATGGTTCGATAATGGGTGTAAAAGAGCTAAGGAGTGGAGAGACAAATGCTGGAAAAGGTATAGGAGGAGAAAAAACATAAATGCCTGGCAAACCTACAAAAGAGCAAGAAATGACTACCTAAGTAAAAGGAGAGAGGCAGAGAGAGACTATGAGAGGGACATCACCAGGAATGCTAAAGAAAATCCCAAGCTTTTCCACAGCTTTATCAGAGGAAAACTGAAGGTAAAAGAACAGGTTTTAAGGCTAAAGAGAGCGGATGGAAGCATCACTGAGACGGATGAAGAGATCTGCAAAGAATTGAACAAGGAGTTTCAGTCAGTATTTACAGTAGAAAATACCCCACCCCCTCAGATTGCAGTGATAGAAGCTCAAGGGCCGGTATTAGAGAACATCAACCTTACAGCCACAGAGGTATGCAAAGCGCTGATGGATTTAGATGTTCATAAAGCTACAGGTCCCGATGACATATCCCCTCATGTGCTTAAAAAATGCGCAAACACAATATCAGTGGCACTAAGTATCATATTTAAGGAGTCACTGGAGTCGGGGGAGATTCCAAGATGCTGGAAACAAGCAAATGTGATACCTATCTTCAAAAAGGGAAGGAGGGATACGGCTCTGAACTATAGACCAGTTTCCTTGACCAGCATAGTTTGCAAAGTTATGGAGAAGCTACTAAGGAAACATATCTCTCTTCACTTGGAATCCTTCAACTTTTTGTCAGTGAGGCAACATGGCTTCAGAGAAGGTAGATCAACAGTGACAAACTTATTAGAATTTTATGATGAGGTAAGCCAAATCTTACAGGAAAGAGAGGGCTGGGCAGATTGCATATTCCTAGACTTCCAGAAAGCGTTTGACACTGTTCCACATGGGAGACTTATTAAGAAGCTGCAATCAATGGCTAGAATAGGTGGAAATGTTTTGGAATGGATAAAAACTTACTTAGAAGGAAGGGAACAGAGGGTTAGAGTAAGACACTCAGTGTCTGAATGGAGAAGAGTTAGTAGTGGAGTTCCACAGGGTTCAGTTTTAGGGCCACTTTTGTTCCTTGTATATGTAAATGACCTACCAGAGTCTGTAAATTCATTCATGAATATGTTTGCAGATGATGCAAAGATTGTGAAGAAAGTAAAAAACGAGAACAATGGTAGAGAACTTCAGGAGGATCTAAATAATCTGCATGAGTGGTCAGAAAAGTGGCTAATGAAATTCAATACTTCAAAATGTAAGGTAATGAGAATGGGTTCAAGTGCAAGAAGGCCCAAGCTTCACTACTCGGTGGCTGGAGTACAAATTCAAAAGACAGAAAATGAGAGAGATCTAGGAGTAAACATACTGGCAGATTTGTCTCCAGAAATACATATAAATGGCATAGTAAGGGCAGCATATGCATTCTTATCAAATGTAAGGGTAGCCTTCAGGCACATGGACAAGGATATGTTCAGAAATATTTATGTAACCTATGTGAGGCCAAAACTCGAATATGCAGCCCCCTTTTGGAATCCGCACTTGAAAAAGCACATAGCTAAGCTTGAAAAAGTTCAAAGACATGCCACGAAACTGGTGCCAGAAATACGCAATCTCAGTTATGATGAGAGGCTGAGGGAATTAGACTTACCATCACTCGAAGCTAGAAGAGTGAGGGGGGATATGGTGACAGTCTTTAAATTCCTTCATGGTTATGATAGAGTGGATAGGGATCGATATTTTGATATGGCTGGCTCTAGAACTAGAGGTCACAGTTTGAAGCTTCGTAAGAAAACTTCTTCGCAGGATGTAAGGAAATACTTTTTCAGTGTAAGAGTAGTTGATAATTGGAATTCGCTAAGCGAGGAGGTAGTTAATGCTATCTCAATTCATAGTTTTAAGGACAGGTATGATAAGTATCACTAAGTATAAAATGGAACCGATGAGGAGACGGGAAGATACGAGCTTTGGGCTCTTTCCCGTAAACACAATTAGGTAATCAATTAGGTAATCACACACACACACACACACACACACACACACACACACACACACACACACACACACACACACATATATATATATATATATATATATATATATATATATATATATATATATATATATATATATATATATATATATATATATATATATATATATATATATATATATATATAGAGAGAGAGAGAGAGAGAGAGAGAGAGAGAGATAATTTTGTATATAGTATGCGAGATAATCAGAGAAGATTTGGCTTTAATTTTTCTGTTTTCTTGTTTAAGCATTTCCTTTGAGAAATAATTATTATTTTACATAAGCACGCTTTTCAATTTTTTAAAGTACCTCACGTGCTAAGGTCAGTGCTAGTATTATCAAACCACCATGCCATATTATTTGGGCTTCAGAGACGTACAGATTATTGGCACTCTTCTGAAGCGGGAATGAGGGGGTAGGGAAGGCAAAGTATGAGCAGACGCTTCATATGAAAGGATGCCATCGATAAAACCTCGTCACATTTGCTGCTGCTAATGGAATTATGACAGTCTTTTGGCACTCAAATGGCCTTTAGGAGGAACACCTTAGGATGACATCCTCTATATTGCCATCTGCAAGAGTAATCCTTTTATATTGATATCTGAAAGTGTAAACTTTTTTTTTTTAAATAGATGTTCCTTCAACACTGTCTGGAATTGTCAACCCAATTAATTCATATGTGGAAAATATAAACCCACAATAGCTTGAAGTGTAAGTTCTCGATAATAGCAAACATAATACATTTAACTGTTAGTGCCACATGGCTACCAATAGACAGAGTTATTACTTGTGGCTTGGAGAATGAAAACGATCACACTCTCTACCCTGTGGGTGACCATAGCTGTGTGGTAGTTGGAGGGGAATAGTGGAGGCCCTTTCCCGAAGGAGCTAATTGAATGTATTTTGAATCGCCCCCCCCCCCCTCTCTTTACAGGTGGGATTGCTGTTATGTACAAGTGAAAGTGTGCTCTTGGGTCTTTTAAGGCACTATGTTTTATTATTTCATGTTAAGCCACAATGCTTCACCTTTTTATAATGATTTTAGTCTTCGTAATTAAATTAAAAGATATTAATAAAAATGCATCAAGTTTATTTCTTTCTCTACAATTTCATTAGGCTGCGATCATCGAATGTAGGTAAAAGTACTCTGTAATTGTCATACAGTAAAGTAAGCCATTTAATGCGCTTTTGAGAGAGAGAGAGAGAGAGAGAGAGAGAGAGAGAGAGAGAGAGAGAGAGAGAGAGAGAGAGAGAGAGAGAGAGAGAGAGAGAGGAGAGACTGATTTTAACACACAATTACTTAACATAGATCTTTCAGGTACGTTACAAAAGTAGAAAACTATTCACAAAGTAATTTTGAATTTGATATAGAAGAGGATGAATGCTTTACATAAATACAAAGGCTTGAGCAGTCTTAGGAAAAAAAAAAGCTGACCAAAAGTATGACAGTGAACATATTTAGATTAGAATGATTTTTTTTTTTAACAAAGCACCGTGAAAGCATAAGTAAGATTTGAGGATGCTGAATGATAATAAAATTCCAAATTTTATTCCTTCTTCTACAGTGAGTACTAGAACTTGGGCACTCTAGTCTAGAATAGGAGTCGTCCACAGATTATTGCTTCGAGTCCCCGACGCTGGAGTAGAAAATATGTAAAGGTCTTGTATTCCAGTAATTATAATAATAATAATAATAATAATAATAATAATAATAATAATAATAATAATAATAATAATAATAATAATAATAATAATAATAATAAATAATAATAATATTAGGATGATGATGAGGATAATGATAAATATTATTATTATTATTATTATTATTATTATTATTATTATTATTACTATTATTATTATTATTATTATTATTATTATTATTATTATTATTATTATTAATCTGGTGTTGTGTAATGCAGGCCTCCTTTTATTTTCCTATCAGAGAAGCAGGTGTGGATCAAGCTTCATCATTTGCTCTGTTAAGATAACCTAGGAATTACAAGATTCTCTTGAGAGCTCATTACAGTAGATGAACTCATCGTTGCAGAGCATCTCGCGTAACGGTTGTTGCGTAAACAGAACAAAAATATGTTTTCCTTTTTTAAGACGTCAAACGTGAAAATTCCCCCCCCCCTTGGGAAAAACTAAAGGCGTACCATGTGCCGTGTTGTTCAGAGGTCGTGTAGGGTTAACGAGCTCCTTTTCTCTCCCTCTCGGTCTTCGAAAGGAGTTTGTAAATCCCTTTTCTAAAGCCAGAGGAAAAGGATGATTTTCTATGTTATATGTAAGGTGGGAGTCTTATTTATTTTATTTTTTCTGTTATTTAAGGATGGAAAAGAAGAATATTTCTAGCCCTTGGTTGATAAGGGAGTCCGTGACGTAAACCGGAACCGATGTGATTATTTTGATATTACTGTCTGCTACTTATAACTCTTATCAGCTGCAAGACAAAAAAAGACAAAAAAAAAAAGAAGAAGAAAGCCTTAATATCAGTAAAACCATTATATGATGCCGTGTTTGCCTATAGCTGCTCATTTTTTCCTTGTTGGTGTCTTTAGCACTGTTTGTATTTCTTTTACATGAGTACTTTTCTACATTGCCTTCTTTTGTATAATTAAATGCTCTGTAGACTACCTTTTAACATGCAATTTCTCTCTCTCTCTCTCTCTCTCTCTCTCTCTCTCCTCTCTCTCTCTCTCTCTCTCTCTCTCTCTCTCTCTCTCTCTCTCTCTCTCTCTCTCTCTCTCTCTCTCTCTCTCTCTCTCTCTCTCTCTCTCTCTCTCTCTCTATGATGAAGAAGAATGAGGAGAAGAAACTTTGGTACAAATACTTAAATATTTAAATTTCTCCATCATAACTTAGTTCGACTTGAGGTAGTTCCTCTAGGAGAAGAGAATCAAAGCGGGTTCCATAATGTCTTTGTCAGCGTTGTTGGGTTCACTAAGTTCTTTTTAAATTTAAGACTTTATGCTCGGTTTAAAGTTTGTCCGCCGAGGAGCCTCTCCTCATATTTTTACTTTTTTTTATACTAAGAGAAGAGAAGAAGTTGAAGAAAAAGTGGGAAAAGGGGAAAGGAGAATTGAAAGAGCAGAAGAGTGAGAGGAGCTGTGATAGACACTTGACAGCTTGTCATTCAGGTACCAAAGGCTGAGGGTTATATGTAGAGAGATTATGGGAAGAAAATAAAATAGGATAATAGCAATGAAGAGGAATTAAGAGGAAGGCGCATATCATAGATACGGATAATCAGTGAGGGGGAGCGGAAGAGTAAAAACACATCATGCAACATCAAACCTGTCAAAATTACCACTTGGAAACGGATCAAATTTTCATGGTCGAATGACCTGAGATGCGTGCTCTGAATTTTGTGTATATCATGCACAGTGATATCATCAATTACTGAACATGATAATGAAAATGTGACATTCATGTCTCAGAAAGTAAAGAAATGAATCTCCTTTTCTCTTCGAATTTACATAACCCTCCACTTCACAAAGCAAAATCCATGATGTTTTGAATATATGTTTTTGTCTTCTAAGAGGTTTAAAAGTGTTATTTTAACTTGGAAAACTGTATGTTAAAGAGAGCCATTTTATTGTGGTTTGGCCTCTTATTTTGACTGCAAGAATGTCATCCATACGATCGTCTTTTATATGAAATATGTATACATATGTTTTTTTTAAATACTTCTTTTAGAATTGATTTGTTGTCTGCACTTAATGATCTAGATTTTTTTATTATTGTTTTTTAGATAATTTCCTATGTATATGCTCTGAGATATATGGGAACCTTTTTTTCTTTAACTAATTCCAGCTCTTTATATTTCGCATAGACACATAATTCTAGTTATGTCTAATTTTCACCAGTTAGGGGATGGTACTAAATTTACTTGATATTAGATGAGAGAGAAAGAGAGAGAGAGAGAGAGAGAGAGAGAGAGAGAGAGAGATGTCGTATGACTTCCGCCATGCTGAAGCCAGAATCTGAAACTTGTAAC
>JAXCGZ010002422.1:45000-55000 GCA_037179515.1 Halocaridina rubra | reverse complement strand
AAAGTTGTTGTATAGCATTAACACACCCTAGTGGGAGTAGAGGGAGACCAAAGACTGGTGACACAGTCATGTGACCACATGGCCCAACCGAGGCTTCACCCACACTCCTTCAGAGTGAAGGGGGGGGAATTATACAGAGAGAATGGGGATGAGTGTTTGGAAGTGATGCAGCGAGTGAGGCAAAGAATGGGTATGACTGACTGGGGGTATAATGGGGGGGTTCTAGCGGGTGGAATCGCAGGAAAGTCCATTGGGGAAGCATGATGGGGAAGGAGTCTGCGAGGATTCTTCCCCTGCACCACCGTGTCTTTATCCGGCCATATCACTGTATATTTATGGGAGATGATGTGCTGTTGCGATATCTATTGAGGGATATTTTTGAGAAAGTGATTCTCCACCTGCCCAGATATGGTTGGGATGCCGAGTTTGTTTTATTTTTGTTTCGTCCCTACTTCGCCAATGAGATTATTATTTGATGTTCGAGAATTCCAAGATAGATATTACGTGGTAAAGGACGTGAATCGATGAATGATTCTTTATTTTCTTTTCTAGCTGCAGTATATACATTATTTGTCCAAAGGGATATGTTAGATAGATAAAATAAAACTTTGAAAGTTTTAGCCATGATAACGTTTGTCACAATAATTTCAGCTTAGTCATGAAGAAGGGAGTGTAAATTCACAAGAAATGACAACAAGAATGTCAAACAGCTGTTTCCTGTATTTGAAAGAGACGAAGTTGATCCAGAAACCAAAGAGACAGGGGAGGAACAGCTCCTACACGCAAAACTCCCCGCGAAAAATAGCCAGTTGAAGGCCAGAAGACAGATATTGGAAAGTATTTTTAGGTAGGAAAAGAAAAGAGAGTAAAAAAGGAAATTAGTTAAGTACCTACCCGATTGTAAGTATGCAAAGGAGAAAAATGTATAACTTCCCCCTGTCTCCTGAGGTACTTCTGTTGAATAGTCACTCGAAAACTTATTTTGAGTCTGTAGAAGAATATATATATATATATATATATATATATATATATATATATATATATATATATATATTATATATATATATATATATATATATATATATATATATTAACTTTTCATGTACAACTCCTTAAGAGATTATGAAACTTAAGCAAAATGCATTCTTTAATGTTGCAAATGAAATATGATTTTTAATTTTATTGCCGTATACACAGAGACAAACTTTGCATATTCTTTTCAGATACGTTTTTTTATCTTTTTTTTTTTTGTGTTGAAAAAATCTTTAATATATTTGTCCATTTGATATATTGTAATTAAAGACTTTTGAAAAAAGCTTATCTAGAGATAATTATTGTTAACTACTATCATTGTAATGAAATTTATAATTACAATTGAGCTAATTAAGATAAATGAGATTCTCCGAGCTTATATGTTGAGTTTGAAATTTAAAAATAATGATACTTAAGTCATTAATTAAGAAAGATAACTGTAATTTTGTTGATAGTAGTAGAGATATTATCACATGTGACTAGTATTTTGCTTTGATTTCATCAGGGGTATGTTGACTTATAGCGAGTATGTGCTTCGACTCAACCCTCTGATTTGTAGAACGAGAAAAGATTGTCATAGTAGACAAGGATGTGTATGCTCAGTTCAGTAAAGTCCTTTGCAATGTTAAACAGAAATGAATGGATTTGCGCTTCGATGTTTCTGCAGTTGTACACTAAGTTATTTTGGTTTTTATTCTTCTTTAGATGTTAGAAAATGACTGCAGTTGCACTCTGTCTACTTGCATAGTTTGGGCAAGAAGTCAAGTCATAAAAAGGGCCCTATAAGCGAAAATTATACGGTTTTTTTTTAAGAAAAGTAAATTCTCTCTCTCTCCCTCTCATCCTTTTACCCTATACATACTGAACAATGTTATTTCTCTATGCTGACAGAGTATTATGATAATTGATTCTTTTTAGCCTGCTGGCTAGTACAGTGGTAACGCGCTGGCTTCGCATTCACGAGGTCGAAAGATCGGTTCCCGTCCAAGAACGAGAGTTTAAGTTGTTTACTGGCAGGAACTGCTGTGGTTGGGCACCACAGTGGGGAGTTGAGGCTTGCCCCGGCTGACGAATACCCATTGTATTGTAATGGAAATAAAGGTTTATTATTATTATTTAGATTTCTTTGCAAATTTGCTAGATGATAAGTGTGCCCAAGTTTTATTTCAGGTGATGAGTTTTTGCATGCTAATCCTGCATAAATACTGATAAGACATCAGTAGAACTGATTATTGTAGGAGTTTTTCTGCCACGTATTGCAACTGTTTTAGAAAATAGATAAAGCTCCCCGTGACAAATTGGGCAACCAGAAAGTTGATGTCTATGCTCCTATATATACTGTATACAGATATATATACATATTATGACTGCAGGAATTCGAATAGCCAAAGAAGACAGTGTAAGAAAGAGCATCGTTGTGAAGTATGAGTGTAAGATTCTGCTCTTACTTTGAAAAGCCAGTCTTAATGGCATATGCACTGCTATTCCTGAGTAATATTGTTATATTTATGTTGGCTGTTATTGTTGCTATCACTCCATGGTCTTTTGAATAATTGTTATTATAGTAAATGCTATCAGCAGTAACCTAATGATTTGTAACTTTTATCTTGAATTCATGCTTGATGTTACTGTAGTCACTGCTAATAAGAGTATTTCTTTAGTGGCTGTTCTCAGCATTTAATGACTGTTCTTTTTGATATCTACAGTAAAGTAAGGTTATGTATCAGTTACTCAGCTAAGTCCTAAGTATCTTGGAATAATAACCTAATGGTGTAGACACATACTCTCCATTACCACTCTATTTCCAGGCAGCCCCGACCGGCAATTTTCAAATTGCAGGGAGGTGAAGTATACCCCAGGGATGCTGACAAAAGGCCATTGTTTGTAACCAGAGGTCATATGTATTCTTTCTGCATTTGTATTAGCGACATTAGGCTTTAATTTCCGGCCTTGAAGTCTACTTCAGTATGATCGTATTTTTCAGCTATTGAAGTGAGATGCGCCTTATTTGAGGAGGAGCGTGAGATATGGTTAAAATCAAGGGCCACCACAAAAGATGCGCGAAAGCGGGTGTGAGGGGTGCCGGCTGATCCGGTTGATGCATCGACGCCCTCCCTTTTGTCTTGCCAGTCTCCAGATAAGAAGAGGATTCGTGGTACGTGTACAAACCCGGGCCTACCTCAAAGTGGTCAGGCGAAGGTCCCGGGAAATTAGAAGGAAGAATGAGATTGCAAGTCCTAGGCAATGATAACCCTTGGGGGGGCTGGGGAAATGAAAATCCCCCAAAAAATTAAAAATGAAAAGTAGGAAAGAAAGAATCCCCATACATATCATAACTTTAGTGAAAAGAGAAAGAAAGGGTATGGAAAATCCCTTATTAGTTAAATTACAGAGTATGTTCCCCCACGTATTAGAACTGAAAAAAATGGGAAAGAAAATGTCCCCACTGTCTTTGACCATGATGTGAAAAGACAAAATGTATATTTCTTTTTTAGTTTTTTTTCTAGCTTTAAGATAATTTTAAGTGAAAAAACCTCAGAGTCTCCCTTAGATGTAAGTTTATTAGAATAAGTGTCACTGATAAATTGTACAATTTGCAAAAATCATAATAAGTTGTTTTCTGCTTAAATATTATCATTGTTTTGAATCATGATTTAATCTTGGTGTTCACTGAGTTTGCAGAAGAATCCACTCCTCATATAGTTCTTAGGTTGAGGGTTAGTATGCAGATCTTTGTGAGGAATGATCATAGACAAATGTGTTTCATATTGTGTTCATTGAGTTCTCCTATCAGTTTGTCCTTGAATAGTAATTACGTATTGTGATTGTTTTTAACTTTTCACACAGACAAATGTTTTAAAAGTGCTTGCATACATCATGTCCATATGTACTGTGTACTGTTTAAGTAATGAAATAGCTTTATTAGCTTTGTTCTTAAGTGGTTTTGCCAATGCTTACTAGCTATATATTGCAATTGTGAATAATTAATTCTGATTTTTTAATTTTGATTACAATGCTTATTATAAAGAACAGATTTTTCTTTGTCAGCTTTTGCATAGTAATTTTGATATTACTGTAATCTGTTTAGATAATTGTATGAGATTGCAATAGTTTCATAAGTCAGTTTCTTAGATAGTTCTGCCCAATTTTATAAAATAATGATAGTTAGAAAATTGTAAGGCTCTCATAGAAGTAGTTATGCACAATCAGAAATATGAGATATTTCAGTCTGGTGGTGGGGAGTGTAGTAAGGCATTTAAGAGATGCCTACAAGTGCCGGATGGCAGTGACGCGCTCGATACCCACTGACCACCAAGAGTAGCAACAGAGCCCAGGCAGTGAGAGTTCAGACCTTACCAGGTGCAGAAGTCACGTTCACCGTTTAGCAGTCTCCCCCTTCTGGGAGGGAATCGGGAATCGATAGTGATGGTAACTATATAGTAATGGGAGTTCTGAGGAATTAATTGTTAATCTAGAAAATAAACACATATAAAGAAGATGCTTATCTCTCCACTACTGACCTCGCTACCTATTATAATAAAATACAGATAGTGAAATTAAAGTACTACCTCATATATATATATATATATATATATATATATATATATATATATATATATATATATATATAGATATATATATATATATATATATATATATATATATATATATGGGTAGCTTACAGTTTAGCAGGGCATGCCGCTCAACGACCTTATCCCTCCACTCAGGGAAGTAGTTCGACTGTAGGTTAGGTAAGTATTTTTAGGATATATATATATATATATATATATATATATATATATATATATATATATATATATATATATATATATATATATATATATATATATATATATATAGTGAATACAACTGCAAAAAAATTAGGAACACCTACAGTTTAGCAGGCCATACCAATGTTCAAAACCTACCAATAGATGGTGATAGGCTCTAACTAGAGAACTGGCGGATGAACACACACCAAAAATGGCAACAATAAGCATACAAAAAAATATTTTACTATCCTGACTAAAAATACTTACCTAACCTCTTGGCCAGGGGGGCTTCACCCCCTGGGACCCCCCATCTTACTATCCAAAATAAAAATACTTACCTAACCTACAGTCGAACTACTTCCCTAAGCGGAGGGATAAGGTCGTTGGGCGGCATGCCTCGCTAAACTGTAAACTACCCATAGGAACACCTACAGTTTAGCGGGGCATACCAATGTTCAAAACCTACCAATAGATGGCGATAGGCTGACTAGAGAACTGGCGGATGAATACACAACATAAATGGTGACAATAGGCATACGAAACAATTTTTTCCCATCCTAACTAAAAATACTTACCTAACCTCTTAGTCAGGGGGGCTTTGCCCCCCTGAGACCCCCCCATCTTACTATCCTGACTTAAAAATACTTACCTAAACTTCAGTCGAACTACTTACCTGAGTGGAGGGATGAGGTCGTTGAGCGGCATGGCCCGCTAAACTGTAAACTACCCCAAAATTATTTCAGTCATAAACGCGTTTCCAAAAAGGGGGTATGAAGGTAAACATAAACCCAGCTTGATATTCCGATTAAATCATATTCAATGGTTACATAGCATGTGATTCATTCATTAACCAACATAAATATGATTTTGGAAATTTCAGCCTTGTAGATAACTTAAAAATAAGCCAAAATTAAAAAAAAATTCCCTGAAATTACGTTACCCAAGTACGTACGACCTACCATATAACACTTACAATAATAACTTAACTTACGATAATATAAGTTCATCTACGGGCTTATTATGATGTTCAGAGACTCTCCATACAATTCTGAACAAGATATGCAAGTCGCAATTACTGGGCAAGGAGATAACTGTCCTTGGGGACACAATTCCGGGTCTATGGTAATGTTGATAACAGATGAACAACGACCTCTGTAGCGACATAGAATGCATAGAGAGCCGGTCACTGCCTCAAAAACATGAGGCTGGTTTGCCCTTAACAATAATGGCGGCTGAAATCGTAAAATCATTCATTCTTAATGATATCTAGTCCTGTCTCACTGAAATGTGAGAGAGGATTAGATATTAATAGGATAAAGAATAATATTACCAATCAGGAGGAGGGGATGGAGGGGTGGAGTCAAGGCGTTTTCTTTGCATTAGGCAATAAAACCAAGAAAACAGCAGCAAGAAAGTTTAATATTGCGTGATCAATCATTAAGCACAAAACCTCAAGTGTGGGGTTTTATTTTCCAATTTTAACAACAACAACAACAACAACAACAACAACAACAACAACAATAATAATAATAATAATAATAATAATAATAATAATAATAATAATAATAATAATAATAATAATAATAATAATGATAATAATAATAATAACAATAATAATAATAGTAATAATAATAATAATAATATATAATAATAATAATAATAATAATAATAATAATAATAATAATAATAATAATAATAATAATAATGATAATAATAATAATAATAATAATAATAATAATAATAATAATAATAATAATAATAATAATAATAATAATAATAATATTAATAATAATTATTATTATTATTATTATTATTATTATTATTATTATTATTATTATTATTACCTGCCTTTCGAGAATAAATAATACTTGATGTGAAATACATAAAAGGTATATAAAACATAAACAAGACGTCGCAGGCATCTGAAGTCTTGCTGAAGTTATATGAAGTTCTGCTGAAGTCAGGACCTAAAACTTGAAACCTGAAATAAGCCCTGAAGAGACACATGTGAGGCTGGAGATCAAGGGTGAAATTGAATACCCTCCCAATTGTTTTTCTTGGGTACGGTCAATGTTTTTCCAAGGTGTCAACGAGATAAATGGCTGGACCCATGGCACTTAGCATCCGGCGTCAAGTACCTCAAGAGGATGGGAAAGGACAAGAAGTCCTCTGTTCCCAAAACCACAAGAAACAAACATTTGACTCGTACGTATGTACATGCCCTGGAGAGATACCCAATAGCCCTGGGCGATTTAGACCCTCTTCTGCCCAATAGGCTTGTTGAAATAGCCTCTCTCCAAAGAGGAGGGACTCCCCTTTGATCCTGAAGCCTATTGGCAAAACTGTACAAGATGACACGCCCTGCCCTTTGGGTACTTCAAAAATACCCGAGGCAGTCAGAGAGTTTGAGCTTTAGTGAGTACTTTCCCCGGGGCACGAATAGATCAGAGTTTTTGATAGTCATAAGGGATGAGGGCATTGAGACGTCGTATATGTTGTACTCTAGAATAAATTAAGTTAAACGGACCACTGCTTGTCCGTTCTTATCTTGCACCCTTCTGGTATTCATATTAACGTAGTGATTAACACTACAACAAAACAACAACAATAAAAATAAAAAAAATGGATATAAATAAGTCAAAAACTGAAGATAAAAAAAATCATCGAAAGAACAATAGAAATAAAAAAATAGAAATTGAAGAGGGAACAATAAGAAAAAAAACAGCAAAAATAGAAAAACATAAATATATTGGCTGAATATAGTGAATGGAGAAGAAACAATATAACACAAGTAAAAGAAAGGATAACAAGTGAAATAAATAACAATGAGAAAAAAAAGACTTGCGGAATAGAGAAGAATAGTAAACAAAGAAAAATAATGAAGAATAGGAATAAGGCGCAAAGAGTAATAAAGAGAAGCAAAATAATAGGAAAATAAAGACTAGAGGAAAATAAAAAGAGAGATAGGGTGTGCAAATGAGGAGAGGTATGGACGAAGGAGGAGATAGAAGAGAAAGATTAATGAGTGAAAAGGTGGAAAAGAGAGAATGAAGGAAAAGGCAGAAAAGGAATTAGAATTACATCATGGGGAGTACAGAGGATAAAACAAAGAAGAGGAAAAGAGAACGTACAGGAGGAGACGAGAAAACAAAGGAATTAAAACAAGAGGAAAAACAGGGAAAGATGAAAAGAGAATAAACCAGAGGAAAAGGAACAAGAGATTGATCAGAAAGCACAAGAAAAAGAAAAGAGAGGAAAATATACAAAAGGAGGAATAATGAGAGAGAAAAAAGAGAAGACGAAAGAAATGAGAGAGAAGAAAAGGACGTGAAAACGAGAGGACGAAAAGCAGAAGAAAAAGGGAGAGCAAAGGGTAGAGGAAATGATACATGAAAAGCGAGGGGGGCGGAGGGGAATGGAAAATAAAAACGAGAAAGGGGACTATGCATAATGTCAAATCAAATCAAATTAAAACATTTATTTCCATTTTGTACAATGGTTATTCAACATTAATAGTAACTTATAAGTAGACATGTAATTAAACTAATAAATAAGAGGGTTAGACAGATAGTTAAATTAAATGTAGCTTTCATAGAAAATAATAATGCTGTAATAAAAATGTTAACAATAATGTTAATAATAAAGTAGTAAGTATGCCACTAGATACAGGATCGTTATTATCGGCATCATTTCCATATTTGTTTCCTTACAATGAGAATAATTAGTTCTTAATGAGCAGCAACTATTTGTCCAAAAGAAAACTATATAGTTTGCCTTTGAAAGCTGTGAAGGAGGATGCATTTTTAAGATGCTCTGGAATATTATTCCAGAGTGTTGGCCCTTTGATAGTGATCATCTTTGAACCTGCTTCTGTGTTTGTTCTGTGAATAAAGAGCTCACTGCTCTGTCTTGTGTTGGTTCCCCTTATATCCCAGACTGTTTTTAAATCAAATAGCCAGCAAGGATAATGATGGTCCAAAATTTTGAATACAAAAACATAAATAGCATAAGCGACCTTATTTTCTGCCCGCAGCCACCCAAGTTTATTGAGAGCTGGTGTGATGTGGTCATATTTTCTTATTCCTCCCAGGGCAACTCGAGCTGCAAAATTAATAGGAGGAACAGAGGAGACATAAAAGAACTGGGGTACTGAAGGTGGGTCTAAACCTAAGGAACAACGAGAGAGAGAGAGAGAGAGAGAGAGAGAGAGAGGAGAGAGAGGAGAGAGAGAGAGGAGAGAGAGAGAGAGGAGAGAGAGAGAGGAGAGAGAGAGAGAGAAGCCTTAGAACGAAAGCACTGTTGGCGACTTAATTCTGTTACTTATCTCATTTAAGCTGAACGACCTCATGCAGGCCTTGTTTACTCGGCACTTTGTGCAGCTTCTTCAGTAGAGAACCAGGTTAACAAAGGTCATTTGGGCACACTTTCCCTGCACACTCGTGACACTCAATGCCTTTCAAGGATGGGTTGGTGCCAATAATAGACATTTAGGACGTAAATAATTTCCTAGTCTAAGTCTATATATGACTTAGCAACTCATTAAAATGTAAATAGCTCAACAGTCCAAGCCTTAATATGACTTAGCGACTCATCCAAATGTAAATAGCACCTCAGTCCAAGCCATAATATGAATTAACAACTTATTAAGAGGTAAATAGCTCACCAGTCCAAGACATTATATGACTTAGCAACTCATTAAGAAATAAATAGCACATCAGTCTAAGCCTTAATATGACTTAGCAAGTCAATGATATGTAAAGAGCACACCATTGCCAACCTATATATGACTACCAACTTTTTGAGAATGAATAGCCTTCCAGTCCAGACCTTCATATGGGAGGGTAGTGCTTGTCTGTCACGCGATAGTCCTTGTCACCACAGCAGGATTAATGAGTACACTATGTATACATTGAATATTCCATTAGGTATTGGGTTCACGGTGGAGACGTGGTATCTCTTGAAGTCTACGTATAACAAAGAAAAAGCCAAGGTATTGACTAAAAACCAAGTAGGACTTATGTAAAAGACACCATAAATTTAGAACAAAAAAACAATAAGAAAGGGTATTTACAAGAAATTGAGTTCTGGGTTGAGGCAAAAATTAATGCCTGTACAGGAATTCTCCCATAAGAAAAGATAATATGCTCTGTTTATCATGTCAGCATGGCATTGCATTATTGTGAGGATTTTTTTTG
>JAXCGZ010002422.1:30000-42500 GCA_037179515.1 Halocaridina rubra | reverse complement strand
AGGTTGAAAACCATCATAGAAATTTCTGAAACTTTCTTAAATGACAGACTGACTGACAGACAGACAGACACACATATATTTATTCATAAATTCATATATTTATCTATTTCCGTGTGTGTACATGTGTTCGTATGTGTGCATTAGTGACCTAATATGTGCTTGGAGATAATTCATTTATAATATAAAGTAATTAATTTATATGAAAATTTAGTATTAATGTTAAATAATCTCTATTCAATAAAATCAAGATATAACATTTATTCTGGGATATGGACATATATAACTTGTCTAACATAATTTAAAAAAGAAATCCGAATAATTATATAATGCAATGTTGTTGATAGATATCTTTACTCCTTTGTTCAAATAGACGAAACGAATCGAAAACGATGACAATAAGTCGCAGGGTGTGAGTTTGACGTCGAGAGTATTTTTTCAAGTAACGAACACAATAGATATATACTATAAGCATGACTCTCTCTCTATATATATACTTAATTATAAATGTTAATGTCATGTTAGGTACATGACTTGTCTGGTGTGAGTAGCTTACTGTTACAGTGACACGTATTATTTATACACTTCTAAAAAAAAAAAAGAATCATATGCTCGCATTGTTTCTTTGTAAAAGTATTACTGTTCCCTCAAAATATGTTAACACTTCTAAACGATAAATTTGCTAGTTTGATTTTTTTTTTTCAGTATCTCGCTTCCAGTTTCTATAAAATGTTTTACATTCATACTTTTAAAAAATAAATAATCCGTACAATTTCCTTCTTCAGTATCTCGTTTGCTGATGCAATAAAAGGGCAAATGAAGCTGGGGAATTTAGGCTGGATGCCCTTCCTAACGGCCGGCAGTTGGTTCGAATACTGGTTTATCACTTTCCAAGTCGAGCGATCTAATAACTTCTTTACTCTCTCTCTCTCTCTCTCTCTCTCTCTCTCTCTCTCTCTCTCTCTCTCTCTCTCTCTCTCTCTCTCTCTCTCTCTCTCTCTCTCTCTCTCGGAGTATGACACAGGGACGGGTAAAGAAAATAGCTCCTATCGGGCCCAGGCATCAAGAAAAGATGAAACAAATTAAAAAAACTATATGGGGAGTGTTGTGACTTGTCAGCTGTGAAGGCCTATCATATGTGAAGAAGCATTAATAGATGTGTTACAAGTGACACTGGGATATCTGAGAGGAATGCCATGTTTTATTGAACGAGGTTTAACTCATATTAACTAGTAATGAGATTACTATTCCTAATTAAAAAACAATATTTACGATTAGCTTTGACAATATGTTGGATTAGTGATCCAAGATTATCTATTGCTAATGATTAAACTAAGGTATATGCAAGCAATTTATACATAAAATAATCTATGTATTTACTCCTACATTTGATAAATTTTCATAAATTATTTTAATTAACTAATTTCTTTATCTTCTTTTTTTTTTCTCTAGGAGCTGCCGAGGTGTGCTTGTTCAGGTCAATTATAATTTACTTCTCTTTTTATTCCATTTTTCCCTTTGATAAACTATTCCATACAACATTATTTCATCCTTTTCATTATTTCCCCCTCTAAATTAAATTTCATCATTAAAATCAAAGCTTATTTAGTTCCTTGACGCAAACAACCAGCTATTTTGACACTCAAGATCACCAATAACTGATTCTTTTCAAGTGCTTCTGGTACTGAATATTCTCTCTCACACTATCACTGTGACATTTCATCCTTTTCAAGTTGGAGTCTCCAAAGTCTCCCTAATTGTTTATCAAGATGCCGTCTGCCGGTGATATTGGGAGACGAAATGCCATGCCCATCATCTATACCAGTGGCACACACTATGAAGTGGGATATGATGTGGTGAGTTATTGTTTCTTCGTCATTGTCTTTTCCACTCTTTTTTCCACTTCATTTCAACTCTTTTCGTCTGGTCCTGACAGAGAGTAGTTGGAATATTTATAATTTCAGAGCACTTGCAAGATCTACTATTCCCATTCTCCAAAGTGGGATAATTAGCTCTAGAGTCTTCGACTATTTTTGGAGATTTTAGTATTAATATCTCATTTCTGATGACGATTTGTGACTTGGGTTCAGTTATAATCTAAAAATGATATTCGATAGCCTATTTCACTAAAGATTCAAAACAGAAAACATTTTACTTCTCAATTAATCTATATACATTCAATATAGTGCAAAATATTAATTAAATAGAATGCCTTTCTAGTCAATTGGTCAATAATAAGAAGTATTTAAGAAAAGACTTGGGCCTAGAGTATACATGCTAGTTAAACAGTCACAATTTGCAATTAAATCGCTTTTTCAAACACTCTAATTAGCATTTAATATCAAAAGTGCACAACTACTATATGAGATGAGGCAGACATGTGAAGAAATATTGTCACGTGATCTCTTTCAACAGGGTCGAACCTTCCGTGGAATTATTGAAGACTTTTTAGCCTCCTTCAAGGAACTTCACGAGTGCCTCCTCCCTGCTTACGAATCTCCTGAAGGTCGAGCTGCTTACGACCTCACCTTGGCATCCCTTCAAGAGAACTATCCCCAATACATCAGGGAAATTCAGGGCACCGCCGATGGAGCGAAGGTTCCATTCCATCATGTAAGTACTTATAAGAAACAGTTCTTATAATATTAGCAGTATTAATTAGTTCTGTGGCGTGATATATATATATATATATATATATATATATATATATATATATATATATATGTATATATATATATATATATATATATATATATATATATATATATATATATATATATATATATATATATATATATATATATATATATATATATATATATATATATATATATATATATATATATATATATATCTGTGTGTGTGCGTGCGTGCATGTGATTACCTAATTGTGGTTACCTAATTGTGTTTACGGGAAAGAGCCCAAAGCTCGTATCTTCCCGTCTCCTGATCGGTTCCATTTTAGACTTAGTGATACTTATCATACCTGTCCTTAAAACTATTGATTGAGATAGCATTAACTACCTCCTCGCTTAGCCAATTCCAGTTATCAACTACTCTTACACTGAAAAAGTATTTCCTTACATCCTGCAAGGAAGTTTTCTTACGAAGCTTCAAAATATGACCTCTAGTTCTAGAGCCTGCCATATCAAAATATCGATCCCTATCCACTCTATCATAACCATGAAGGAATTTAAAGACTGTCACCATATCCCCCCTCACTCTTCTAGCTTCGAGTGATGGTAAGTCTAATTCCCTCAGCCTCTCATCATAACTGAGATTACGTATTTCTGGCACCAATTTCGTGGCATGTCTTTAAACTTTTTCAAGCTTAGCTATGTGCTTTTTCAAGTGCGGATTCCAAGAGGGGGATGCATATTCGAGTTTTGGCCTCACATACGTGTGTGTGTGCGTGTGGGTGCGTGGGTGCGTGCGTGTGTGTAATTACCTAATTGTAATTACCTAATTGTGTTTACGGGAAAGAGCCCAAAGCTCGTATCTTCCCGTCTCCTGATCGGTTCCATTTTGTACTTAGTGACACTTATCATACCGATCCTTAAAACTATTGTGTGCGTGCGTGTGTGTGTGATTACCTAATTGTGATTACCTAATTGTGTTTACGGGAAAGAGCCCAAAGCTCGTATCTTCCCGTCTCCTCGTGTGTGTGCGTGCGCGCGCGTGTGTGTGTGTGTGTGTGTGTGTGTGTGTGTGTGTGTGTGTGTGTGTGTGTGTGTGTGTGTGTGTGTGTGTGTGTGTGTGTGTGGCTTATTATGGTAAAGAGCATAATATATTAGTAATTTTTTTCTGGTCATTTTCCATATGGCTGATTTTGAATATATAAAGGAGTTTTTTAGCCTTGTCACTTCATTACTATTTCATGCATTATATCCTTTGCACATATCGTTCAGTACTGAAGCTTAGTACGCAGCACGGGCACATACATACAAGGGAGTACGTTTTTAGTGTAAGAATAATTGATAATGGAAATGAGATATGCGAGGAAACGGTAAATGCTAAATGCATTCATAATTCTATATGCGACTATAAGGGAGTAAGAATAGTTGATAAATAGATCAGTCAAGTGAGAAATAGTAAGCGCTAATTGCTTCATAGTTTTATGGAAATATATGTGTGAGTGACTCTATAAAAGAAACCGACCAGGAGACGGGGAGTTACGAACATAGGGTCTTCCCGTTAACACAATTATGTAAATACAAACGCAAATGTACATACACACACACACACACACACACACTTGAAAAAGCACATAGCTAAGCTTGAAAAAGTTCAATGACATGCCACGAAACTAGTGCCAGAAATACGCAATCTCAGTTATGATGAGAGGCTGAGGGAATTAGACTTACCATTACTCGAAGCTAGAAGAGTGAGGGGGGGATATGGTGACAGTCTTTAAATTCCTTCATGGTTATGATAAAGTGGATAGGGATCGATATTTTGATATGGCTGGCTCTAGAACTAGAGGTCATAGTGTGAAGCTTCGTAAGAAAACTTTTTTGCAGGATGTAAGAAAATACTTTTTCAGTGTAAGAGTAGTTGATAATTGGAATTGGCTAAGCGAGGAGGTAGTTAATGCTATCTCAATCCATAGTTTTAAGGACAGGTATGATAAGTATCACTAAGTCTAAAATGGAACCGATCAGGAGACGGGAAGATACGAGCTTTGGGCTCTTTCCCGTAAACACAATTAGGTAATCACAATTAGGTAATCACACACACACACACACACACACACACACACACACACACATATATATATATATATATATACATATATATATATATATATATATATATATATATATATATATATATATACATATATATATATATATATATATATATATATATATATATATATATATATATATATATTTATACTATATATATATATATATATATATATATATATATATATATATATATATATATATATATATATATTATATATATATATATATATATATATATATATATATATATATATATATATATATATATAGCTATATAAAGCACTAGTCATATATTTTTTGACTATTTAACTTAATTCTTAAGTGTCATAACTACAGTACAATTGTACATCTTACATAAGTTTAACAGTACAAACTCACACCATATAATCAAGTGTTCCCAATGACGTTTCCTTCCCCTTGAAGGTTCAGGTAAGTGGTTCCAAATGAAAATGTCACTTACCCTCACTTAAAGAGGCAGAAGTAATTAAACGAGATTGTATCTCTCTCGTCCCACAAGACAGTAGTAATTAAAGGACACAAGAGGGAAGAGAGAAGCGATGATGAGTCTTGTTTTCTTCTTCAGTAAATACCGTTTAAGTCTAAACGATATAGCACATCCTACTGAAGCAAACAGGGTGGCCGTAACTGTACCAAAAGGAAAGTTCAAAGTAACAGGGCTAAGGCATACTGTGTTGTTGATGGAGGTGGCAGAGTTAAAAATGCTGCGGTTATCTTCGGGCGACAAGGATGGACTGGATAAAGAACAAAAATATTGGAGGGATAGCGCAGGTAGGATGGTTTGGGGACATGGTGAGGGAGGAGAGAAAAAAATAACGAGAATTTGACCCCAAACCAGCTAATTACTAAAATTACCTCGATGTACAAATAGCTACAGTTTCATGATTATTATGTTTGGATATTTCCTCACCTAACATTAATTATTTCTATTTTTTTATTTGCAGCTAATGTTGTTACACATGGATCAAATTATACCTATGAACTCAGGTCAAGCGAGGTCAGCTGGCACTAACGGGTGTTCCTCAATCTGTGCCAATCACGAAGGACAGGTATAGTACAAAAATATATATCTTAAATTGTCTTGAAATTATAACCTTACCTTGAATATTAGAGTTACATTTGGAGTCAAGGGAATATTTTATTGTTATTAAAATAATATCTTCTATTACGACTACTACTACTACTACTACTACTACTACTACTACTACTACTACTACTACTACTACTACTACTACTACTACTACTACTACTACTACTACTACTAACAATTTGTCGTTATTATTATTATTTTTATTATTATTATTATTATTATTATTATTATTATTATTATTATTATTATTATTATTATTATTATTATTATTATTATTATTATTATTATTATTATTATTATTATTGCACATTTGCGTGACTAGGAGGTGGGTCGCCACTTTTTGCCGTCTTTTCTATATATATATATATATATATATATATATATATATATATATATATATATATATTATGTATATATATATATATATATATATATATATATATATATATATATATATATATATATATATATATATTTATATATATATATATATATATATATATATATATATATATATATATATATATATATATATATATATATATATATATATATATATATATATATATATATATATATATATATATATATATATATATATATATATATACTGCTATGTGTGTCACTGACATCATTCGCACTCCGCGGAAGCCAGAAAAATGAAGAAGAAGAGGAAGAAGAAAAAAAGTTGGCTTCAGTATTGTTATTTTAGGCGTACATTAATCTCCACAAGTCAGTATGTAATTGCACTGAAAATAATATTAAGTTAGTAAACAAAACATTTATTAGAATAAAGCGAAAATAAAGAAAAAAATAATTTCAAGATTCATACACATGGAGATAAATATATGGCTTGATATACATGTCTATATATTTTCAGATTAAATTTAAAGATAATTTAAGATATATCCCAATAAACAACCACTGTAGAAAAAAATATTCAATAAATACAAATTCATAAAAATACAAATTCATGATGCATTGTAAGCGACTGTATATGATGACGAAAATGAAAACTTCAACTGCGTTATTTGTTGGTTAAACGAAGCAAACTTCTACATAATAATGATTCAGTACTGGAAGGTCGAGTATGTTGAGCAAGGTCTTATGTCCCTATAAGGTGAAATATATCACTGCAGTTGTTATGAGGTTTCATATGAACCCTAAAGGATACGTTCACACTCATCGCGATTTGCTCGGAAGGTTTAAAACTACTCAGGTAATCTAAGGCGAGCGGCTATACTGGATCTAGCCATATTTTGTATGGCCACTCGCAAAATATGACACGAGTTAGTTTTTGCTACTCGCATCAGATAATATTAGTTAATATGAGTTCTTTGAGTAAATTCGCTGGGCAATCCATTACTTGCTACTTTCCATGGCAAGTTACATTAAGTGTGGCTCTAGCCTACGACCTAGAAGGGTCGACATTGGTAACAGTATTTTGGGAGCGAAGATGCTAACTAATTTTTTAGTCCTCATCACAAAAAACATGTCCTAAACTTCAATAAAGAATAAATTCATGATGGTTGAGAGTTTTCTGAAAGTTCAGTAAATACGAAACATAATTCACAATTAAGAAGTCATGAGTTCAAAGCCTTTATGTGGCTGGTACAAATTATATTCGTCAAAGCCACTTGTGGAAAAAGGAGGAGAGGATAATCGCATCCCTCGTGTAGTAGTGGCCTGCTCAACTCTGCAAGCACAGAGGGCATACTATTATATACGTTTGTTCATGATGGAATAGTTAAAGGCCTCTTCAGTAACGTTGGTTTAAATGAAGCTTTCCAGCGCTTTCTATACATTGCTTTATATATCAAAAGTCTATACATTTTTATTCCTACATTTTTATTAAATTTCCACTTATCAAATATAAATCAAAACCTTTTATTGTCATCTTTTAATAACTTTGTTTATATTTCAGGCTTTGCTATCTCTCTCATATAATAATTAGCAGTATCCTTGTGTTCAAGGTTCCTAGATGCCAGTCTCAAACATAGAGAAGAGGAATTAAAATGTGCATATTAAACCCACAGGTGTTGTTGGGTCACACAGAAGATGCCTTACCAGAAACTCTGAATCACGCATATTTAGTGAGTGCTCACATCCACGAAGAAAAAGCCGAGGGCAAAATAACCACCAAAAGTGAGGGTTTCACAGCCCTCTGTTATGCTGGACATCTTCCTGGGTTCTGCATGGGATATAACCATCACGGCCTCGTCTTCTCCATTAACGTTATTAGTCCTCAAAAAGTCCTGGCAGGCAAAACACGTAAGAAAGACTCAAAATAAACAGTGCAGCACTGTATTGAGAATTTTCAGTTCAGATTATGCTAACTCTGATATTCTGTAAAGTCTAGTATTTCTCTGACAGGCATTCCATTTTTCTTGAGTCCGTGTCTTAAATCTTTCTCTTTTGTACTAGCTCGTCATTTTCTTTGTCGAGCACTTTTGTCTGCTGAGACCATGGAATACGCTCAGAAAATTTTGCGAGATCGTGGTACAGGATCTGCCGATGGCTTTAGTGTCAACATGAGCTTCACCAGGCAGGAGGGAGATCACCTGTTCCACAACGCGGAAATAGGCCCTGCCCAAGACACAAATGAAAGTCCTATGTCCATTCTAACTATCTGTCCTGGAGAACATCTTCTTCACACAAATAAGTATGAACTATCAAGTTTCCAAGTTTTGCCTTTTTTCTTTTTTTAATGAACAGGGACCAACAATGTGAGTCTTTTTTAGGAAACATACCACAAGAAAGCTGTGAAATATAGTATTTTGCAGTACAGTCCTTATTAGATAAAATAAAAAGTCTCATCTAGCGTATGTATATCCACAATTCTATATTTTCCAGGTACTTAAGACTTGAAATCCCTGAGGCTACTGGATTATGTATGGAAAGTAGCAACCATCGTCATACCAGAGCCCAAGACTGCTGCCCTCCAGAAACGAGAGCAGCACTGCTTGCGCTCTTGTCCGATACACATGATACAACATATCCATTCTTTAGGGAAGGAGGTGATCCCGATTTCGTCAAAACGATAACATTGGGTAAGGTGACAGAGAGACTGTCTCTTGAAAATAATTCCGAGTTTTATTTATAGAAGTTCCGGAACTAAACTATACTGTTCTTGCCAGATATATAAGAAGATTATTTCAATTAACAAAAAAAAAAATAATTGCAGAATTTTCAAACGGTTGAAAAATGAGAATAATCTTACCCCACTAACTGAATATAAGCTCCCCACACATGCAAAGTTTGGAATGCCAAATGAATTCAGTATGAGGAGTATTAGAATGATACCGCCACATGGGCATGTGCTGAGGAGGAACGAGAGGTATGTTGAGAGATGGATACTGAGGATGCAGCCGCCAGGCAGGAGGGAGAGACGAATGACAAAGAGAAGGTTTAAGGATGTGGTGAGGGAGGACGTGAGGATATGTGAAATAGAGCAAAATAAAGACGACTGATCTGCTGTGGCGATCCCAAATAGAAGCCGAAAAAGAAAACTGAAGAAGAATGATACGTCACATCGATGAATTTCGATCAAAATGATCTTGCTGAGAGGAAAGTTGTTAGAAAAATGTTGTCACTAAAAAAAAAAAAAAGTAATCTTACCACAAGGAAGGAATATTAGAATGAACTGAACAGATAGATACATTAAAAAAAAATAGAATGAATTTCAATGTGCTGATAAAGGATGCTACAATGAGTTCGCCAAACATAATAGTAAGATATTGATGGAATGAGTTCATCTCATAGATGCAATAATGAACTCGACAACATATTTAAGCAACACACCTTCTCCTCACTATACTCCTGGTAGGTAGAAGTCTGTCAGTGTAAAGATCCCTCGTTCATGGATTGTCATTTGATCTCGTTTTCTAAGTAAAACTTATCCACCAGTTGCTTTTTAGGCCTATCCTGCTTTCTTGTTTTAGTCCACGACACTTTATCTGGAAATAGCCCTCAACAGAGGGCTTCCCTCATCTGTCACTCGAGGGACGTGTCTGACAGGGGTTCCTCAAGGCAATTAATCAAACAGTAAATAATGTTATTCTTATTCCACGGTAGAGTTTGAAATGCCAGAATGAGTACGCCACTCAAACCATATGTAATTATTGTTAAAATGAGTTAATCACTTGTGCATTATGAGGAATGTTAAATTGACCTAACGTAACCCTATTTCAGGTGTGTTTGACCTTGTGGAGAAAACCTGGACACTTTGGATGAGGAATCCCCGTACAACTGACCCTCTCATGACTCTACCACTGATATTCAAGTGGAGTAGTTAATATAATTCAAGATGTAACCACTTTATGCTGATAAAAATGGTGTTTTTAACACTTAATTTCACATAACGAAACGGGACAAGGCAACGATAGGCCTAAAAAATGGACAGGAAATCATTCTAAACTCATGAGCCTACACAAACACATATGATGATCGTCAACCCAGCTTAGGGGGTGTTGCTGAGTCAAAGCACGCATTCATTCATCGGAATGCCAATTCTCCCTTCCAACTTCGCTCCTTGGGGATAGAGGCCGATTTCTTGAACAGTGTAAACCTAGGGTACCATATTGTTAGTTAGCTAGACACACAAATTGATTTCGTAAACGCATCTGACGCGGTTCTGTGTATGGCTATGATCCCACATGGGATCCTAGCCATACACAGAACCGCGTCAGATGCGTTTATGAAATCCATTAGTCTGTGTCTAGCTAACTAACAATATGGTATCCTAGGCTTACACTGTTTAAGAAAGCGGAGCAAAGACACCACAATATCACCCCACACCACATTACCTGGGTCATCTACAGTGTAAGTGGGTAAAGTTCTTCTGCCGTGAGGTTCAACAGCCACAGCTGATTTACTTTCATCGCTTCGTCTTATATACAAAATCTTATCTATATATGAATATCAATATATACTCTCATCTTGAGGTTCATACTAGAACCATCTTTAGAGAATACAAAAACAGCGTACTAGTGTCTTTGTATTAGTATAAACAATATGAAATCTATAAATATGGATGTTTTTATCTTGTCCAAGCCACAATCTGTACAAGTAAAATATGTCCAGGCAGCAACGGTTTTATGGAATCAAATACTAAAATTTGTCCTTTAAAATAGAAATCCAGGGTTTGCTTCTCGACCAGCCTGGATGGATACGACACTGATGTTATTGTAATACATAATAATTATCCATTTTCATTCATTCGTCATGGGTCATCCTTACTTTTATTTACTCTCTTGTTGAATTTTATTCATTAATAACCCTCCGTCCTCGTTGATGAATAATGAATAGAAGTTCTTGTCATAAGGATTAAATTTGCTTGTCATGTGATGTTATACAGCAGCATGCATAACTTTAAGTTTGATCTGGAATTATTCAATAATGAATCACTTTGTTCATATACACATATATTTATTATAAAAAGAATTTAATCATATGTTAGGTTTCTATTTGAATAGATAAGGATATACATAAATAAATAAATAAATATGTAAACACCCTGTCATATAAGAATAAATAAAAAATTTAAAACATTCAATACTATGACAATAACAAGAAACACAATGTATTTCTAATTTCAATTCCAAAATGATTATATGAAAATAAAAAATATGTATACATATATACACGCACACAAACATTTTTTCTTCTTCTTTTGCAAGCTACATATGCTAGTCAACTGAAATTCTGTAGAATAGTGTGTCCACGTAATTCGGTTTAAAATAGGTATTTTATTTTCTAAAGAATATATATATATATATATAATTTTTTTTTTTTTAAGAATATAACACATAGTATCCGCGACTCTGAGGAGGCAGGTCGAGGGTTCGCGCCCCGCTTCGGTCTGAGGTTAGCAAGGGCATGCACTCAGGGTAGCTATTACATCTGCCAAAACAAGCCCTTCACAAGAAGGCAACCGTCCTACCCCTTGGTAGAAGAGGGAGTCCGTGACGTAAAACCGGTTTTATTTTCTAAAGAATTATACCGGATAAATAAGTGTCTAATTGCCATTGGTATTCACAGATTAATGTAATTTTTTTAACGAAAAAAACTGCACGAAGAGACATAGTTTTTTTTTTTTTTAAGTTATCTTCAATTCGTTATGATACTGTTCTACTCTTAACCTCACATATCTAAATGCGTACTCCCAAAGCCTACTGATTTTGAGGGGTTCTCCTGCATTGCCAAAGTAATTGGGGATGTATTAACGTATGTACATACATATACAAAGGCCGTGATCCCCCTTGTACACATTCATTCACCAAAAGCTTATATACCTCGATCACTCCTCTTATCCACTTGGAGATACAGTGATCACAATTCCCCCTCCTCGCCATCACTCCTCTTTGCCCTATTGGGATAAAGCTATAACAATTCCCCTTCCTCTCCCTGCTTGGGTCAACCACAGTGCAAGAAGGCATTATGCGCAGTCATTCATTTCTGCACCCATTCGGCCATTCATTTGATGTTACTAGGTCAAGCTTACCTCTGGAATATGCAAGCGCATAAATGATTCGGATATCTATCTTGGGAAGTTAAAGAGGATGTTTCGTTTCTCCTCTTAACGACCGTGAGGGCTTTTAAAGAGGACAATGTGATGATGGTCTTCACTTGCTTACGTCACAATT
>JAXCGZ010002422.1:0-25000 GCA_037179515.1 Halocaridina rubra | reverse complement strand
CAGATTCCCCAACCTCACTCGTGGCTTTATTTTCGCATTTAATTCAATTCCCAATCTCATTCGGGCTACACAATAACCAATTAAGCACATTACATATGTGAAAACATGAATCATATATTACCCCGAATGGGGGCAATAATAACTATAGAAGTAATACTATAAAAAAATAAAATTAACAACAGCACAACAATAAGAAACAATAATGACGTAAAGAGTAATCGTAGTCACCGTGGCTCAAGCGGTAGCGTCCGCGACTCTGAGGCGTCAGGTCGAGGGGTCGCGCCCCGTCACGGTCTGAGGTTAGCAAGGGTAACGAATACATCTGCCAAAACCAGTCCTTCGCAAGAAGGCAACCCTCCTAGCCCTTGGTAGAAAAGGGAGTCCGTGACGTAAAACCGGAACAATGATGTAAACAGTAATCAAGAAAAATCAGAAAAAAACGATAATATTAGAACTACATATGCATAGACACAAGCCTCATTCCCCCTTGTAAGGGGGGTGGCTGAACCAAGAAACGCGCATTCACCACGATCCACATACATACCTCAACCACTCCTCTCAGCTCCTTGGGGATAGAGGGTTGCCACGTCTCCCCCCTTCCACCCTGCTTGGGTCACCCACATGGTAGGTGGGCGAGGTTATTCTACAATGAGGCCCGACAGCTGCAGCTGGTTACCCCCACCGCTTCATCACATGGCAACTCCCCTCACACCCGTCCACCACAGTTCACTGAGCTAGCATGTGCGAGTAATCCCTTTGGGGTGCGTCATATATGTACAATCTTCCTGCACTCATTCCTATCTCTTGCACGCACTCTTCCCTGTTCCACTGACATTCCACGTGCATTCAGTGCTCTTTTCACGCCATCCATCCATCTCATTCTAGGTCTCCCTCTTAACCTAACTCCAATCACTTCTGCACTCCACACTCTCTTCACTAATCGTTCATCACTCATCCTTTTCATGTGTCCAAACCACCTCAACAGTTTCTGATCTAACCTATCTGACAGCTTCATTCCAACACCCGTTCTCTGCCTGACATCCTCATTTCTTACTCTATCTATTCTAGATACATCAATCATACCTCTCAAACACCTCATCTCCATTATATTCAACTTGTTTCGCTCATCCTCTCTTGCATTCCAAGTCTCTGCTCCATACAATGCTGTCAGCACAATCACACCTTCATATATCCTTCTCTTTGCATTCATTCCCAAATATCTATTTCTCATTACACTTTTCAACCCACCTAGACATTTACTAGCTTCCTTCACTCTGTGATTTATCTATACATCCACTCATGCACTCCTTGATACATGTGACCCCAGATACCTAAAACTCTCAACTTATTCAAGCAACTCCCCATTCACTCCTACATTCAGTCTGCCAACATTAATATTCCTCGTGCATCTCATGACTTTACTTTTACCAATATTCACGTGCAACTTCCTTCTTTCACACACACTAATAAACTCAGTCACCAAATGATTCAATTCATTTTCAGTATCAGCCACTAGTATAGTATCATCCGCAAATAGCAACTGACTCAATTTCCACAACCTTCCCTCCTCACCCACTAGTTCTAAGCCTCTGTCTAATACTCTTTCATTTACTTCCTTTACCACTCTATCCATATACACATTAAACAACCATGGCGACATTACACAACCTTGACGTAACCCAACATTCATCTCAAACCAGTCACTCATATCATTCCCAACTCTCATGCATGCTCTACTATTCATGTAAAAACTCTTCACTGCATTCAATAAACTTCCACTTATTCCATACAGCCGCAACACCCTCCACAACCCCTCTCTATCTGCCCTGTCATACACTTTCTCTAAACCCATAAAGGCCCAAAAAATGTCCCTACCTTTCTCCAAGAACTTCTCACACACCTGTCTTACCGCAAACACCTGATGCATACATCCTCTTCCTTTCCTGAACCCACACTGTTCTTCCCCAATCAATCTCTCAGTACCTTTCCTAATTCTCTCGCTTAACACTCTTCCATATACCTTACCAACTACACTCAACAAACTAATTTCCCTAAAACTACTACACTCATACTTATCTCCCTTCCCTTTGTAAAGTGGAACTACACATACACTCCTCCAATCAACTGGGACCCTCCCTTTCCTGAAACATACATTCAACAACCTAACCATCCATTCTACTAATGCCTCCTCACCTTTTGACAAGCATTCAGCATGACACCCATCTATCCCTGGTGCTTTACCTGCTTTCGTTGCTCTCAATGCTAAATATACCTCCTCTTTTGTTTTTTCTCTATCATTCTCATTGTCTAACATTGGCATTCTCCATTCGTTTTCCACAGCCACAATCTCTGCCTCTCTATCATCTTCCTCATTCAGCAGGTTCTTGAAATATTCAGCCCATCTCTCTCTCACCTTTATTTCATCCACTAGCAATTTCCCAACTCTTTTCACTTCCTTCCAAAACATCTTTTTATTCCTTTCAAAATTCTCAGACAAGCATCTGCCCCACTTTAAATCTGCTTCCCTCTTTGCCTCCCTCACCACGTGTGTCACTAACCTCCTCTTTGCACAATACCTTTCATACGTGTCTACATTACCTACCTGCAACCATACCTCGTAAGCCCGCTTCTTTTCAGCCACTACTGCACTTACCTGCTCATTTCACCATTCATTACCTTTAATTTTACTTCCACCAGTTAGTCTCCTTCCACACACTGCTTTGGCACACTTCATAACCTCCTCCTTGAAACAGCTCCATTCTTCTTCCACACCTGCCTCCACTTTCTCTTTCACTACATTCCACACATTTCTCACACTAGGCTTATACTCACAGTCTTTTTCTTTCTTATACAATTCATTCACTTTTAGCACCTCTCTTCTTCTCTCGCTTCTCCCCTTTGTCCACTTTTCTCCCACTCTCACTTTACTTTCCACTAAATAATGGTCAGATATTCCACCACTAGCTCCTTTAAGTACATTCACATCAAATACTCTTCCAATCACCCTCCTGTTCACCACAACATAATTCATTAATGCTCTGTCAACTACTCTTTCATTATTCACTCTGACCCATGTATACTTTTGCACATCACCAGGAAGGCTAAAGAAAATCCGAAGCTTTTCCACAGCTTTATCAGAGGAAAACTGAAGGTAAAATAACAGGTTTTAAGGCTAAAGAGAGCGGATGGAAGCATCACTGAGGCGGATGAAGAGATCTGCAAAGAATTGAACAAGGAGTTTCAGTCAGTATTTACAGTAGAAAATACCCCACCCCCTCAGATTGCAGTGGTAGAAGCTCAAGGGCAGGTATTAGAGAACATCAACCTTACAGCCACAGAGGTATGCAAAGCGCTGATGGATTTAGATGTTCATAAAGCTACAGGTCCTGATGACATATCCCCTCATGTGCTTAAAAAATGCGCAAACACAATATCAGTGGCACTAAGTATCATATTTAAGGAGTCACTGGAGTCGGGGGAGATTCCAAGATGCTGGAAACAAGCAAATGTGATACCTATCTTCAAAAAGGGAAGGAGGGATACGGCTCTGAACTATAGACCAGTTTCCTTGACCAGCATAGTTTGCAAAGTTATGGAGAAACTACTAAGGAAACATATCTCTCTTCACTTGGAATCCTTCAACTTTTTGTCAGTGAGGCAACATGGCTTCAGAGAAGGTAGATCAACAGTAACAAACTTATTAGAATTTTATGATGAGGTAAGCCAAATCTTACAGGAAAGAGAGGGCTGGGCAGATTGCATATTCCTAGACTTCCAGAAAGCGTTTGACACTGTTCCACATGGGAGACTTATTAGGAAGCTGCAATCAATGGCTAGAATAGGTGGAAATGTTTTGGAATGGATAAAAACTTACTTAGAAGGAAGGGAACAGAGGGTTAGAGTAAGACACTCAGTGTCTGAATGGAGAAGAGTTAGTAGTGGAGTTCCACAGGGTTCAGTTTTAGGGCCACTTTTGTTCCTTGTATATGTAAATGACCTACCAGAGTCTGTAAATTCATTCATGAATATGTTTGCAGATGATGCAAAGATTGTGAAGAAAGTAAAAAACGAGAACAATGGTAGAGAACTTCAGGAGGATCTAAATAATCTGCATGAGTGGTCAGAAAAGTGGCTAATGAAATTCAATACTTCAAAATGTAAGGTAATGAGAATGGGTACAAGTGCAAGAAGGCCCAAGCTTGACTACTCGGTGGCTGGAGTACAACTTCAAGATACAGAAAATGAGAGAGATCTAGGAGTAAACATACTGGCAGATTTGTCTCCAGAAATACATATAAATGGCATAGTAAGGGCAGCATATGCATTCTTATCAAATGTAAGGGTAGCCTTCAGGCACATGGACAAGGAAATGTTCAGAAATATTTATGTAACCTATGTGAGGCCAAAACTCGAATATGCAGCCCCCTTTTGGAATCCGCACTTGAAAAAGCACATAGCTAAGCTTGAAAAAGTTCAAAGACATGCCACGAAACTGGTGCCAGAAATACGCAATCTCAGTTATGATGAGAGGCTGAGGGAATTAGACTTACCATCACTCGAAGCTAGAAGAGTGAGGGGGGATATGGTGACAGTCTTTAAATTCCTTCATGGTTATGATAGAGTGGATAGGGATCGATATTTTGATATGGCTAGCTCTAGAACTAGAGGTCATAATTTGAAGCTTCGTAAGAAAACTTCTTTGCAGGATGTAAGGAAATACTTTTTCAGTGTAAGAGTAGTTGATAATTGGAATTCGCTAATCGAGGAGGTAGTTAATGCTATCTCAATCCATAGTTTTAAGGACAGGTATGATAAGTATCACTAAGTCTAAAATGGAACCGATGAGGAGACGGGAAGATACGAGCTTTGGGCTCTTTCCCGTAAACACAATTAGGTAATCACAATTAGGTAATCACATCCTTCTTTTTAAATACAGTATTAGAAATCAACATCTCTCTCTCAATACACATTTCTATCATTTTCTCTCCATTCTCATTCCTACCTGGTACTCCATACTTCCCAATTACACCATCCATTGGTTCATTCCCTACTCTAGCATTTAAATATCCCATCAACACCACATTCACATTCATTCCCAAGTCTTCCAAACTCTCGCTCAATTTCATCCAAAATTCTTCTCTTTCTACCTCACTTCCTTCACTGCCAGGGCCATATGCACTCACAAACGCCCAATCCTCGCATCCCAGCCTTATTTTAGCCACTATTGTTCGAGAAGATACTTCCTTCCATTCTACCACACACTTATTCATCTCTTAACAGAGCCACTTCCTCTCTTCCTCTCCCTCTCTCATCTCCAGACACCCTACCTACCACTCTCCCAAATGTCACCTCACCATTCCCTTTTATCTTAGTTTTGTTCAATGCAAGTACATCTATCTTTCTCTCCACAAACATACTCCCTATCACCTCCCTCTTACTTTCATTTACACCACAACCACGCACATTCAGAGACCCAATTATTAGGGTTCTGGCTGGATCTCTCCTGCCAGAATGTCCCCACATCTCTTGGCTATTCGTGGGAAGTAAAATAAAGAGGAGGTGATTCCCAGTCCCTCCGCTACACCCCATTTAGTCGACTTTTACGAAACGCAGGGGAACACGGAGAAAAAAAAATAAAGGTGAAATAATAGTAGTACTAAGAAGAGGAAATACTTATTAACAACTAAAAAAAGAATAAATCAATTATGGAATTAAAGAAATTAGTAAAAAAAAGAACTTATATTATTTCCAAAATTACATTGTTTCAAAACTGAGTAGAGCAGGAGATGGGGTGCAACGAACATAACTCTGTCTCTCTACACACAAACAGGTATCTATTAATAAACACACACACAAACTCAGACACACTCACACTCTCTGTCTGTCTCTCTCTCTCTCATATATATATATATATATATATATATATATATATATATATATATATATATATATATATATATATATATATATATATATATATACTATATATATATATATATATATATATATATATATATATATATATATATATATATATATATATATATATATATAGTAGTCGCCGTGGCTCAGTCGGTAGCGTCTCCGACTCTGAGGCGTCAGGTCGAGGGTTCGCTCCCCGTCACGGTCTGAGGTTAGCAAAGGGATGCACTCAGCGTAAGGATTACATCTGCCAAAACAAGTCCTTCGCAAGAAGGCAACCGTCCTAGCCCTTGGTTGATAAGGGAGTCCGTGACGTAAAACCGGAACCGGAACCATATATATATATATATATATATATATATATATATATATATATATATATATATATATATATATATATATATATATATATATATATATATATATATATATATATATATATATATATATGAGAGAAAGAGAGAGAGAGAAACTATAATCTCTATAATATTTCATATCATAAAAATTTTATTAAAAAGAAGAAAGTGAATATTTAGTCATTTAAATAAAAAAAAAATCTCTGAATTGATATGATATATATTTTATTTAATTTTGCAGATTTAGATATTTTTCAGACCTAAGTTTTATTAATAGATTTGACTGCCATTTTGTTTTGTATAACAAAAATAAAGTTGCTGAAATTGAAAGAAAAGAAAAAGGTTTTGTATGTTTGTGTGTGTGTGTGTAGGTTTATATATATATATATATATATATATATATATATATATATATATATATATATATATATATATATATATATATATATATGTTAATAACACTGAACTGTTAACATACAGTCTAAAGTGGTAGGAAAAGCCAATTAAATAAAACAACGAAAATAAATATATATAAAGTGCTTATTAATTTCGTGACCTAAACTGGTGCTTTGAGATGGCGGGCACAACATCAAAGAATAGCCTCAACGTATTCCCTGCGTGTCGTAAAAGGCGACTAAAAGTAGACGGGGCGGGGGGACTAGGATTCCCCCCCCATGTATCAACCTCCTGCGAGACGTCAAAGAAGAAGGGGAGTAGAGGGGAGAACAACTTCTCCCCAAACTCTAGTTTTGGGGTGTCTAAATGTGCGTGGTTGTAGTACGATAGAGAGCAAAAGATGTGAGATTGGATATATGTATGGTAGGAGGAGGATGGATGTATTGGCATTGTGTGAGACGAAGATGAAAGGAAAAGGAGAAGTGGCATTTGGTGATGTGACGGGTAGGGTGTCTGGGGTTGAAAGGGGGAGAGCGAGAGAAGGTGTGGCATTATTGCTGAGTGAATGGATGGTAAATAAGGTAATAGAATGGAAAGAAGTGTCAACTAGGCTGATGTGGGTGAGGGCTAGGATAGGAAGGGAATGTTGGGCTTTTGTTAGTGCGTATGGGCCAGGATGTGAGAGAAGTGAGGAAGAGTGGGATGAATTCTGGAATGAGTTAACTAGATGTGTGGATGGTCTGAGTAGAAGGAACTATGTAGTTGTGTTGGGCGACTTGAATGCCAGAGTTGGTGATGGAGAGATAGAAGGTGTTGTAGGAAAGTATGGGGTACCAGGTGGGAATGAGAGTGGCGAGAGACTGTTAGATATGTGTGTGGAGCAAGAGTTGGTGATAGGTAATAGTTTATTTAAGAAGAAGTAAATAAATAAGTATACATGGATGAGAGTGGCAAATGGAAGAGTGAAAAAAAGAGCATTGATGGACTATGTGTTGGTAGCAAAGAGCATGGTTGGTAGAGTGAAAGATGTGCATGCATTTAGGGGTGTGGCTGCTGGGATGTCTGATCATTTTTTGGTTGAATCAAAAGTGGTAGTAGCAAAAGAGTGGGGAAATAGTGTGGGGGGGATGTAGAAGGGAAATAGTGAAGGTGGAAGAGTTGAAAAAGTCAGAGAAGAGACAGGAATATCAGGACAGGTTGAGAGTGGCATATGACAGGGTGAAAGAAAGAGAAGTTGGGGAGTTAAGGGAGGAATGGGGGTTGATGAAAGAATGTTTTGTGGGACATGCAAGTGATGTGTGTGGAAAGAGGTTTGTTGGAGGTGGCATGAAGAGGGGCAGCGAGTGGTGGAATGAAGGGGTGAAGATGAAGGTGGAAGAGAAAAAGAGGGCTTTTGAGGAATGGCTGCAGTGTAAAAGTAGGGAGAAGTATGAAAGATATAAGGAGAAAAATGTGGACACCAAGCGGAAGGTAGAGGAAGAAAAGAGGTTGGCAAATGTTAGGTGGGGACAGGATTTTAGTAGGTCATATGAGGAGAATAAAAAGAAGTTTTGGAAAGAAGTGAAGAGAGCAAGGAAGGGTGGATCGAGGATGGAAGAGACAGTGAAAGATGTGAATGGACAGATGTTAAGAGGGAACGATGCAAGGAAAAGATGGGCAGAATATTTTGAGTGCTTGCTGAATGTTGATGAAGATAGAGAGGCAGTTATAGTGGCAGTGGGGGGGGGGGTTCAAGGGTCAGTAATGGGAGATGAAAATGAGAGAGAGATTACAAGAGAGGAGGTGAAAAGGGCATTGTATGAAGCGAAAGCAGGTAAAGCACCCGGAATGGATGGTGTGAGAGCAGAGATGTTGAAAGAAGGGGGTGTGACTGCATTGGAATGGTTAGTGAGTGTTTAATATATGCTTTATGTTGTCATTGGTGCCAGTGGAATGGGTGATTGCCTGTATAGTGCCCCTATACAAAGGTAAGGGCGATGTGTATGAATGCAGTAATTTTAGGGGTATAAGTTTGTTGAGTGTGGTAGGAAAAGTGTATGGTAGGATACTGGTTAATAGGATTATGGATAAGACAGAATATGTGATCGCGGAAGTGCAGAGTGGTTTTAGGAGAGGTAGAGGTTGTATAGATCAGATTTTTATAGTTAGGCAGTAATGTGAGAAATATTTAGCAAAAGGTAAGGATGTGTATTTTGCATTTTTGGATCTGGAGAAAGCATATGATAGTGTTGATAGAGAGGCTATGTGGAATGTTTTGAGATTATATGGAATTAATAGTAAATTGTTGCATGCAGTGAAGAGTTTGTATGAGGGCAGTAGAGCTTGTGTTAGGGTAGGGAATGAAGTGAGTGAGTGGTTTCCAGTGAGTGTGGGACTGAGACAGGGATGTGTGATGTCACCATGGCTGTTCAATTTGTATATTGATGGAATTGTAAGAGAGGTGAATGAGCGAGTGCGTGGTCGAGGTTTGAGAATGGTAGATGGGGATGATAACGAGTGGGAGCTGAATCAGTTGCTGTTTGCAGATGATACTGTGGTGGTGGCAGATTCAGAGGAAAAGCTGTGGCAGTTAGTGTCAGAATTTGGAATGGTGTGTGAGAGAAGGAAGTTGCGAGTGAATGTGGGAAAGAGTAAGGTTATGAGGTGTACAAGAAATGAGGATGGTGCTGGATTGAATGTTATGTTGAATGGAGAGACACTTGAGGAAGTTAAGCAGTTTAAATATTTAGGCTCGGTTATAGCTGCAAATGGTGGAGTGGAAGCAGATGTGTGTCACAAAGTGAATGAAGGATGTAAAGTTTTGGGTGCATTGAAAGGAGTGATGAAGAATAGAGGGTTGGAAATGAATGTTAAGAAAGTTTTGTATGAGAAAGTGGTTGTGCCAACTGTGATGTATGGATCAAAGTTATGGGGTATGAAAGTAAGTGAGAGACGGAAACCAAATGTGTTTGAGATGAAATGCCTGAGGAGTATGATTGGTGTATCTCGATTGGATAGTGTTAGGAATGAAGTGGTGAGAGCAAGAACGGGTGTGAGGAGAGAAATTGCAGGCAGAGTAGATATGAATGTTCTGAGATGGTTTGGCCATGTGGAAAGGATGGATGATGAAAGGCTGCTGAAAAAGGTGATGACTGCGAGAGTTGATGAGAGAAATGCTAGAGGGAGGCCTAGGTTTGGATGGATGGATGGAGTAAGGAGAGCCCTGAATGATAGGAGGATGGATGTGAGGGAAGCAAGCGAGCGTGCTAGGAATAGGAATGAGTGGCGAGCGATTGTGACGCAGCTCTGATGGGCATCTGCTGTTACCACGGGGCTGCATCTTACAGAGGTAGCCCTGTGGTATGGGCAGTAGGAGGAGTTGGCAGTTGTGAAGCAACACAAGATGTGGGAGAGCCTAGAGGATGGGCTGTGGCCTTCCAGCAGTGCCATCTGAACGGTCGCTAGCTCCCTCGTCATTGCCCATAGAGCAAAGTAATCCCCTTATTGCTTTCCTTTCTTGATGTCGGCTACCCCCCAATTAAAGGGGGAAACAGCCAAGGTAGATACATAGATAGATTTTCGTTGTTTTTTTTTTAATGGGCTCTTCCTACCATATATATATATATATATATATATATATATATATATATATATATATATATATATATATATATGTGTGTGTGTGTGTGTGTGTGTGTGTGTGTGTGTGTGTGTGTGTGTGTGTGTGTGTGTGTGATTACCTAATTGTGATTACCTAATTGTGTTTACGGGAAAGAGCCCAAAGCTCGTATCTTCCCGTCTCCTGATCGGTTCCATTTTTAGACTTAGTGATACTTATCATACCTGTCCTTAAAACTATGGATTGAGGTAGCATTAACTACCTCCTCGCTTAGCGAATTCCAATTATCAACTACTCTTACACTGAAAAAGTATTTCCTTACATCCTGCAAACAAGTTTTCTTCCGAAGCTTCAAACTATGACCTCTAGTTCTAGAGCCAGCCATATCGAAATATCGATCCCTATCCACTCTATCATAACCATGAAGGAATTTAAAGACTGTCACCATATCCCCCCTTACTCTTCTAGCTTCGAGTGATGGCAAGTCTAATTCCCTCAGCCTCTCATCATAACCGAGATTGCGTATTTCTGGCACCAGTTTCGTGGCATGTCTTTGAACTTTTTCAAGCTTAGCTATGTGCTTTTTCAAGTGCGGATTCCAAAAGGGGGCTGCATATTCGAATTTTGGCCTCACATAGGTTACATAAATATTTCTGAACATTTCCTTGTCCATGTGCCTGAAGGCTACCCTTACATTTGATAAGAATGCATATGCTGCCCTTACTACGCCATTTATATGTATTTCTGGAGACAAATCTGCCAATATGTTTACTCCTAGATCTCTCTCATTTTCTGTCTCCTGAAGTTGTACTCCAGCCACCGAGTAGTCAAGCTTGGGCCTTCTTGCACTTGTACCCATTCTCATTACCTTACATTTTGAGGTATTGAATTTCATTAGCCACTTTTCTGACCACTCATGCAGATTATTTAGATCCTCCTGAAGTTCTCTACCATTGTTCTCGTTTTTTACTTTCTTCACAATCTTTGCATCATCTGCAAACATATTCATGAATGAATTTACAGACTCTGGTAGGTCATTTACATATACAAGGAACAAAAGTGGCCCTAAAACTGAACCCTGTGGAACTCCACTACTAACTCTTCTCCATTCAGACACTGAGTGTCTTACTCTAACCCTCTGTTCCCTTCCTTCTAAGTAAGTTTTTATCCATTCCAAGACATTTCCACCTATTCTAGCCATTGATTGCAGCTTCCTAATAAGTCTCCCATGTGGAACAGTGTCAAACGCTTTCTGGAAGTCTAGGAATATGCAATCTGCCCAGCCCTCTCTTTCCTGTAAGATTTGGCTTACCTCATCATAAAATTCTAATAAGTTTGTTACTGTTGATCTTCCTTCTCTGAAGCCATGTTGCCTCACTGACAAAAAGTTGAAGGATTCCAAGTGAAGAGAGATATGTTTCCTTAGTAGTTTCTCCATAAGTTTGCAAACTATGCTGGTCAAGGAAACTGGTCTATAGTTCAGAGCCGTATCCCTCCTTCCCTTTTTGAAGATAGGTATCACATTTGCTTGTTTCCAGCATCTTGGAATCTCCCCCGACTCCAATGACTCCTTAAATATGATACTTAGTGCCACTGATATTGTGTTTGCGCATTTTTTAAGCACATGAGGGGATATGTCATCAGGACCTGTAGCTTTATGAACATCTAAATCCATCAGCGCTTTGCATACCTCTGTGGCTGTAAGGTTGATGTTCTCTAATACCGGCCCTTGAGCTTCTATCACTGCAATCTGAGGGAGTGGGGTATTTTCTACTGTAAATACTGACTGAAACTCCTTGTTCAATTCTTTGCAGATCTCTTCGTCCGTCTCAGTGATGCTTCCATCCGCTCTCTTTAGCCTTAAAACCTGTTCTTTTACCTTCAGTTTTCCTCTGATAAAGCTGTGGAAAAGCTTGGGATTTTCTTTAGCCTTCCTGGTGATGTCCCTCTCATAATCTTTCTCTGCCTCTCTCCTTTTACTTAGGTAGTCGTTTCTTGCTCTTTTGTAGGTTTGCCAGGCATTTATGTTTTTTCTCCTCCTATACCTTTTCCAGCATTTGTCTCTCCACACACTGTGTGTGTGCGTGTGTATGTAGATTTAGTACTTTTTCATTCTTGCGTGTATTTTTTCTGTCTTTTTATATGTGACAATTTTCCATTCGTTATTTCTTTTGGAAAAAAAAAAAAAAAAAAAAAAAAAAATATATATATATATATATATATATATATATATATATATATATATATATATATATATATATATATATATAATTTTTTTCCTGTTGTCGTACATGTCACACTGTATTTGTTTTCCCTTGTTATAGTTTCCGACTTTCAAAAGTGGTTTATATGAAAAGAAAAAACATTTATATATATATATATATATATATACGTAAACCCGAATGTTTTTTTTTTGGGGGGGGGAAGCACGATTTTTGTATTTTTGCTTTTCGCGGCAGGCAGAGTTCGAAAGGATTTTGAACAGAGATTTTGGATTTTTTTAAATATATCCAATATCGCTTTAAATATCCGAGGGAATTCGAACAGAGATATTTGAAAAAAATATGTTGAGAGGAATGCAAGTAGGAGTTAGACTTACCACCGACTGAAGCCACGAGAAAGATGGAATATAATGTGGGTGGCTCTGTTACGAGAGATCAAAGCTTGAAGCCTCGTTAAAAGAACTTCTTTACAGGCTGTAAAAAGGTAATATTTTGTTTTAGTGTGAGAATAGTTGATAACTGGAATACGTTAAGTGAGGAACCAGTAAATGCTAAATGCATTTGCTGGTATATATGTGGTAAATACAAATACACATACGTCCACATCACTAACATATGACACATCCATCTAACTAGCCATCTATGGACGCATACATACATACATGCATACATACATACATACATACATACATACATACATACATACATACATACATACATACATACATACATACATACGCACACAGATAAACACACGCTATAAATTTCCAGTGGAACAGATATTAATGTGTTTTATCTCGAAGCTAATACTCATAATTCAAGTCCGAAAAAAAATATTATACACTCGAGAACGAGAAAAAACTAAAAAAAACCAAAACAAATAAAAACAGATATATGTAAATAGGAACATGCATCAAAAGAAATAAAAAGAGAAAAGCGAAAAAAGAAAATAATTGGAAAAAAAGACCACAAAATAAACAGGATTATGAAGAGAAAAATGCAAAACAATATTATAATATTTAAAAAAAAAAACAACCCAGAGATAAATGGAAAAACAGTAAAATATGCATGACGGTGATTTATTTTTATTACTTAGTACATTTGCTTATGCAAATTTTGTCTTTAAAATGAGATTCGGCCAAATCGGAATTCTGTTTTTTTTTTCTCTCTCTCTCCTAATGGACAGAGTGTATCATGTTTCTGAAAATGCAAATTTTCGTGAACGAGGACTCTCTCTCTCTCTCTCTCTCTCTCTCTCTCTCTCTCTCTCTCTCTCTCTCTCTCTCTCTCTCTCTCTCTCTCTCTCTCTCTCTCTCTCTCTCTCTCTCCTCTCTCTCTCTCTCTCTCTCTCTCTCTCTCTCTCCAGTTATGCTTAAGTATGAAGCATATGTGATTTTTTTTCATTAATTTATTCTGTTATTTATAACTACAATCCAAATGCTTATATTAAAGTCTTCAATTGAATTTATTTAAGGCTTAAATATCATCTGAGCTAACGTTCTTATATACTATTTATGACTATCTATCTATCTATCTGAGGCAATTTTTCCCTTATAAGGGGAGTGACTGAGCCATGACAAAATTCTCCGACTCTTTGGGAAGAGAAAATACAGAGGAGGGGATTCCCAGTCCCTCGCTCCGCCCCACTGAGTAGACTCACGATATGCAGGGGAACACGGAGGACATTTTCAAGTTCCTCTCTCTCTCGGGTGGGGGGGACTTTTGCAATTTTACGATGCAGTAGGCAACGAAATTCAAATACATATAAAATCCAAAGCTTATTTCAAAGTGCATCAAACCTCCGTCAGTGCATTCGAAACCTAATATTGTGCATTACCGTAATTAAAAAAAAGGTGGGGGGGGGCGCAGTAGCGAAGTGGTTAGGGTAGTCTACTCGAATATAGTCTACTCGAATATAAACAATCCCATATTCGAGTCTACCTTGGAGTATTAGTAAGGGCATCCGGATTGAATTCCCCAGTTCAAACCTGTCTGCGTCCATCCCCGTTTGAATGAGGATTGAAAGTGTCATAATACGGCAAACAAGAACTAAATTTCACTAAAAAACCCTCTAATGTCATGTAAACCAAGAAAACAATTTATGTTAAAAATAGCAATGCATTAGACATGCATTCCAGACTCGAATCGTTCCTGCGTTATCGATATCCTGCCCTGAGGGGTGGCCGGGCCTCGTTGGGACCACAGGGGGATCGTCTGGATCTGGAATACAACTGTAAAGATAAGAGGGAAAAGAGGATGTTCTGCTCAGAATGAATAAGTCTCTCTCTAACTTTTGGGGATGCCTCGTAGAGAGAAAGGGTAAAGTCCAGATAGGATAGGGGAGAGGTGATGGCGCCGCGTGCACGCTTTTCACCCCTAAAGGACCACCAGGAAGGAGGGGTAAGAGAAACTTGACCAAAACTAATTTATGAATATATAAAAATGAAAAAAAAAATGGATGAACGAAATCCAGACTCGAAGAATCTCAAACACGGTGTCGTGGCACTTGTCTGGTTGATCAGTGTCGCTCTATATTTTTTGTCTGTCGTTTTATGCGTCACCATTAATCCTCGTTCGAATGCGAGTGGACGAAGATTGGAGCTATAAGAGACTTATGGCTGGATGCTCTTCCTAACGCCTCACGGTAGGATCGAACCCGGCTTCCGGCGCAGGGTGTTAGGAAGGGTATCTACCCTCAATCATCTTAAGGCTACAACCTGCTTGCGTCCACCCCCATTCAAACTGGGATGAACTGTAATAAACAAAGCAGTGCTTTTATGGCTGACCTACAGCTCTACACCTAAGTAAAAAAAAATTAAGGCACTTGATATACGAGTAAGTCCTTTTATGACGAGGAGCCTTATAAAAATGACCTACCACAACAACAGAGAAGTGACCCATTTTATGAAGAAAATTTAGAGAAACAAGGAGCCAGGGAGAAACATTGACACGTTGAGGAATACCTACATGAATTTACTAACAGGATCATTTTCCTGCCGAAAAAAAGAAACTAGTGTGGAAGACAGAGATATATCTACATGTTCCTTGTTCTTGTTATCATATATTTTCTTTCTGAAGAGGCTGTTGTTACGTAGAAATTTTTTTTTTTGGAATTTTTTATGTACTGAAGTTTTATTTATATTAAAATTTTTATATATATGATATTTTTCTGCATTAATACGGATTGTAACATTGTTTGGTTTCTTAATCTTTAAGAAAGTCTTCCCTTTCAAAAGGAGAGAGAGAGAGAGAGAGAGAGAGAGAGAGAGAGAGAGAGAGAGGAGAGGAGAGAGAGAGAGAGAGAGAGAGAGAGAGAGAGAGAGAGAGAGAGAGAGAGAGAGAGAGAGAGAGAGAGAGAGAGAGAGAGAGAGATGGATATCTAAGAGGGGAGAAGAAAATAGAGAGAGCGACAAAATGAGGAAAGAGGATCAAGCGAAAGGAGAGACAGAAACAGATAGAATGATAAGAGGAAAAGAGAAACTTAAGAGAGTCACGCAAAGAAGAAAAAGTACGAGAAAGTAAAAAAAAAAACAAAGGAAAAGAAGAATAAGAAAATGAAAGAACGAAAAAAACACAATTTGAGAGATGGAAGAAAACTATAAAAAAAAAAAGTAGACGAGACTAATGACAATTCGAGAAAAAAAAAGGCTAGAACACCGAAAAAGGCCTCGGAGAGAGAGAAAAAAAAGGCCATTTGCTCTTGTTGGCATAAAAAATGGCAGTGGGTATGCAAGACCTGTTCGTAAAGAAAAAAAAAATAGCTGAAATTGAGTCGTGTTTTCGTTTTCTCTTCCAATGCCATGAAAGAGGGCCACAGAGACATCCCAGAGGCAAATTTGTCAGAAGTTTCCTGGTGAGGGGTGGAGGCTGAGAAAGGGGGGGGGTTTCCTGTTTCTGTTTCATCTCCTGCGAAGGGGGAGTGCCAGTGTTTTGTATGCATTTTGTGAGTGCCACTAGATATTCAAGAAGATCCTCTCATGATTGGATTCTTTCTCTCTCTCAACTTTTTTGAAATTTCCATCCTCCTTTTTATCATATTATGGCTTTTCAAGGTCACTCTGGTGTCCATTCGGTTCTTATTTATTTAGTTCTTTGTTTATTATTTTTTTCATTTATCTACTTAAGTATATACCTTTCCTACTCAAGTCTCTCTCTCTCTCTCTCTCTCTCTCTCTCTCTCTCTCTCTCTCTCTCTCTCTCTCTCTCTCTCTCTCTCTCTCTCTCTCTCTCTCTCTCTCTCCCAAGTTTTTCTGTTTGCAAAGCTCCATTATATTACATTTGGTTTTTAGGGTTAAGTCTTTTGCAGGCCAAATAAGAATAAACAAACAAAAGAGCATAGAAATAAATAAATCAATAAATCAATAAATCTATATTAACTTTCTATGAACAAGAGAGAACATTTATCTAAACTTGATATTTTGAAAATAATTTTCATTTCCTCTCCGTGTATGAGAACTGTAATTCAGAATTATTCTGTATACTTTCCATTTACGTATTATAGTCATTTATTCATATCTAGGTGTCGAAATAGCTTAGTGGTAGAGCACGAGTGACAGGAAGAGACAGGGCTGTTCATTTTTGTTTTATTTATTTATTCAGATAACTGTACATGGGGACATGTGCACATGGGCACTCCCAGTGATATTACAGTTGTTAAACATTACAATCTATTTGGCTATGTATAAGTAAGATTTTAATAGAATTTGCAATTAATTTTAAATACCACAGCAAGTAATTAAGAATAAAATATAGTTTAATAATTGCTTGATAGCAGCAGAGCACCCTGCGATTATAAATTAAGAGTACTATATTATGGTTAATCCAGCCACAGGGCGTTAGGTAGGACATCCAGGGTTAATTCCCCAGCTCCAACCTCTCTGTGTCCACCTTCATTCAAATGGGGACTTTCTCCATGCTCCCTTGCGTGTCGACTGAATGAGGCAGTAAGAAAATAGTGCATTGATCCATATTTGTGAAATTTACCTTGTTGATACAGTCGAAAAGATATAATTTGTAGAGAGCACCAAATCTAAAACCACAGATATTACAATGCAACATTTATATAACAAGAGTAATAACAAGTAGCAAAGAGAGAGAGAGGTCTCTAATGAGAGACAGAGGCAAGGGGCAGTGATTGCACTGGAGCTCGACTAAACACATACCCCTTAACCGAAGCTCAAGCCCTCTCTCCAATCACTTGGATCCAGTGATCTCCAGGCAATGGTTGAATAAATAGGTAGACCTCTAGGAAATCACCGACCACCAAAATTCATTGCTCAATTTAATCGGTAACGACATGAGACAGTGAAAGCGAATCCAGCCTCCTACCAGGATCGAGCCTGGGGTTAGTATATTACCAGACCCAGACGCTACCATTGGGCCACAGTGTAACCGTTGGATATTATATCTGTTATAAAAACATCGCCGAGCCTTCATCGCGAAAATGAAAAGCATGAAATATGAAACTCTACAGGGAAAAAAAATGAAATCTCAACGAGTGCTAAAAAAGCTATGGTAGGGAGAGGGAAACGAAGCTGCTACAAAATTGATGAGACGCCAATAATCTGTCCAATTTGGCATATAATATGCAATTACTGTCATCCCTGTAGAATACAGGGGCTTTATTTCCTCTGACATCAGCATATTCAACCTTGCATCTGAGGTTAATTATGGAACGTCGAGTACCTTGTCAAAGTAAATGAGGTCGTGATATCTCAGAGGAGATCGAATCTGGTAGTTTGTGCACGCATGGGCAGAGTCTGCGAGGATGGATAGATTCTGTTTATTTGTGCACGAATGGGAAGAGTCGGCTAGTTCGTGCTGGAAGAGATAAGTCTGTTCGCATGTGCACGAATGCACGAATGGACAGTGTGTGCTAAAGGGGATAGATTCTGTTAGTATGAGCACGAATGAGCAGAGTCGGCTAGTTCGTGCAGGAAGAGATAAAGTATGTTCGTCTGTGCATGAATGGTCAGTATGTGAGATTGGATAAATTCTATTCGCTCTTGCATAAAGAAATAGAGTCGGCTAGTTCGTGCAGGAAAAGTTAAAGTCTGATCGTTTGTGCACGCATGAGCAGAGTCTGCTAACGAGGATAGATTCTGTTAGTTTGTGTACGAAGAAACAGACCTCGGGAAAAGCACGAACTGACAGAGTTTACAAGAGGGAATAGATTTTGCTAGTATGTGCACAAAGAGATAGAAGTGTTAGATAGTTTGTGAAGGAGGAGACAATGTTTGTTAGTCTGTGCACATACAAATAAGTCTGCTAGTGTGTGTACGAAGTGACAACTTGCTACTTTGTCCACAAAGAAATGGAGTATGTTACTCTGCGCACAAAGAAATGGAGTCTGTTAGTATGTGCAAAGAGTGATAAGGTCTGTTATAAACAGTTGTGTTAGTGTGTGCACGGAAAGACAGAATCTACTAGAGTGTGCGTGAAAAGGTAATTTCTCCTAGACGAAGCATAGTATCTGCTAGTGTGTACACGAAACACAGACTCTCTTACAAGAGATATCGTGTCTCCTAAAATGCACAAACACAATTTTACTAATACATTCACAAATATAAGTGTGCCGTTTCGTGCACAAAAAGATGGAGACTGTGAAGATGCACGAAGAGGTAGAGTCTGCAAACAAACTCAAAAATTACAATGATATATGAAAATTGCAATGAAATATTCAACATATAACAATATAGCTAAAGGAAGGACCAAAGCTATATGTTCTAATCTTACACGTCCTCAAAGCGAATACAAATGAAATCAGTCGACATACTACTAACGTATAAAATATTATAAAATTATGCTAGTAAAATGTACAAAACTTCTTCTTGCACTGTTCCTATTCCCTGGTCTACGGAGGGGGGGGGGTGGAGGTTCCTGATTAGGCTCCTCCATGAACCTCAGTTTTCCTTCCGTCTGATCTTTTCGCCTGATAGCCTGGAGGAAAATCTATTGATCTATTATCATTTTACCTTGTTACCTTTTGGCTGGTCTCTACAATTTTCTTCTAATTTCACGAAGGGAAAATTTTAGGAACCTTCTGAACTATTTAACATATCATGGCACTTCGCTATGGAATCTAACTAGTCTCGAATATAAGTTCATGAAACATTTTGCAATATTCAGCATCTTTAAGCAGTTCTACTTCTAATCTCTTCGGCCTTCTTTAAATGAATAACAGAAAAGAAAAAAAGAAAAGAAAAAATTGTCATGATATTTTAAAGATTTTTTTTTATATTTCTGTCTTACTCGAAGAAACATTTATAAGAAAAAAAAAACACTTTTCCTCTCTTCAGCATCTTTCGGCAGGTCTCTTTTTCGTCTCTTAAGTTCATCTTGGAGAAGAAAATTGGTCAGGGCAGAATGCCAATGCTTGTAAATTCCTTTTCAGTATGCTAGAAGATGGAGAGGGCCATTTTGTGAAAATGTCCGTGCGGTCTTTGGGGGGTAAAACCGCCCGCAAAAGAGCATTAAGGAAGAAAAACATGCAAATTTTTCGAATTCTCTCAAATAGATGCATTAGCCTCGAACGATGTGTTCCATCTCAAAAGACAAGGGGAAAACGAATCCAATTTAAAAAAAAAATACTTTCCCCTCTTTTCTTCTTCTACATAATTGCTCTTAATTTTCTTTCACAGCCAGTTGCTGATCTATTTACTGCAGATCAGAATGTGGCACCTATTTGGTTCGGTTACTATAAACTACCCAAGAATTCCCTCCGTGTCTTGGATGGATGAGTAAGCGATAGGGGTGTCGGGTGATTAGGAATCAATACCTTTCTACATTATTTTTCTTGCTTAGAGGAGATAAACCTCTCTTCATTCGGATCTATAGTTACTTTTGTGAGCTTGGTAGCTTCTGGAGGCGGAGAACAGTGCGTACATACGCACTCATATACACAGACACACGAGCAATCAAAACTGTAAGTCAGACAAGGTTTTTGATATGCTGCAAATGGAAATGGCTGCCGCCTCCCCTGTAAGGGGGTGTCCGAGTCAAAGCATACACACCAGAAACCAAATGATCTTAATCGCATTTTTTTAAAAATCAAACTTCTATTAAGGACACACAAAAGGGATTCAGTTTTGACAAATAGGACCATCCTGTATTTACTAAACTGTTGCGAGGAAATAAAAAACACTGTTGTCCCTACCGCTGCCTTGATGAGACTAAAGGAATATTTAACATTTTAGAGACTTTTAAGGGAACTGGATATGATCTGGCGACAAGATAATTGCCTAAATAGGACAGCAACCAAAGTTTTTTTTTCTTGAACAGGAATATTGACTTAAAAACTTAAATAATATACTTAAGAAAGCAGATTTTCTACAGATTATAATAAGCTTTATAACGAATACATAAATGAAACGTACTGGAAAATAGAACAATATTTAAATAAATGGCTTGATGAGTGAAATTTACAAATTATGATAAAATTCACAATTAAAACACACATTATAAAATCTGTATCTGAGCGGAATGGCAGAATGAGAACGAATTTCCTGTTAAATATTTTTCTCAGCTATATTTACGCGAACTTGCTATTTTTGGCACGACTTTGACATTTGAGTTAATGTCAATATAAAAATGAATCTCATTTTTGTCTGACTGGAAATTAAATTTCTTGGACGAATTATGACATTATCATCCGCGTAAAAATGTCAAAATGTGAAAATGATTCTCCAAATCATTAATTAATATTATCAGTTTTGGGACACGAATTTCTGTCTATTGCATTGAGTAAAAAGTAGATACGAATAGGAACATTAAATTTCGTTTTGGATTGAGTGAAATTACTATCTGTCACAAGACTTTCGACATTCTTGTCTGAGTGATAAGGAAATAAATTTCAAAATCATAAAATAATACGCAATTTGTGTGTGTGTGTTGAAAACGCATTTTTTTTTGGCATGCCAGTTGGACTTTTTGCTCGCTTAATGGATGACAAACGCCCCATGGTTTCTGAAAAAAAAGACAAAAATAAAAGCAATGAGTGATTCTGACATCTACATGAGTGGAATATGACAGAAGAGAATTAGTCTCAAGCTGTTGACATAAAAGAATTTTTCCACTTTTTTATATGACAATCGTCTATCTTTAAATGATGGCTATCTATCTATCTATGTACATGCATGAGACATTATTCCCTTATAAGGGGAGTGGCTGAGTCAAGGCAATACACACTTAACTCTTTGGAAAGAGAAAATACAGAGGAGGGAATTCCCAGTCTCCTGATTCCGCCTCATTTAGTCGACTCTTACGACACGCAGGGGAATACGGAGGAAATATTTTCGCCCCCCTCCCTCAGAGGGCAGAAATATAAAAAAGTGAGGATTATAAAATAGTGATATTTGCCATTTTTAATAATAATAATAATAATAATAATAATAATAATAATAATAATAATAATAATAATAATAATAATAATAATAATAATAATAATAATAATAATAATAATTTTCCAATTAAAATTTGTTAACAATACAGGAACTTAAACGATCCAAAGATAAAAATAAAACCTTGAAGTCGTAATATAAATTAAATCCAACACAATCGTATAGTCACACGTATACATAATGCTATCTCAATCCATAGTTTTAAGGACAGGGATGATAAGTATCACTAAGTGTAAAATGGAACCGATCAGGAGACGGGAAGATACGAGCTTTGGGCTCTTTCCCGTAAACACAATTAGGTAAATACAATTAGGTAAATACACAAACGAACATATAAAAAAGAGGAAAACAAAATTAAGACCAATTATACGTTGATCATACGCCTGGCAGACACGAAGTCTGTCAGTTTAAGAATCGTCATTTTGTTTTCCTGAGCAATAGAATTATCCACTAGTGGCCTGTTAGAACCATCCTGGCTTTTTGTTTTGATCCAAATGATCTTATTTTTATTTACTGGAAGTAGCCCTTCTCAGTAGAGAACTACACTCATCCGCCACAAGAGGGACGAGCCAGATAAGGGCTTTCTCCCCCTCCCAGAGAGGAGATAATAAGCACTTATGACAGTCGGGCCACACAGAAGATCCTTACCCAAGTGCCCTGCGATGACCTCAGCAGTATGGTTAGGGGAATTGCGGTGATCCATTATCCCAAAGGGGTTGCTAGGAGTGACTGAAGTATATCTTGTTTTTGGTGAATGTGCGCTTTGACTCGGCCACCCCCTTACGAAGGGGATCGAGCCTTTGTATATGCATGTGTGAGTACTTACGAGGCTTCTTTGAAAGCAAGACAATAACTAAATTTAATCTTTCATTTCAGTGCACAATAACATCTCATTTTCTGAGTCCTCAGGCAAGGTCTTTCGAACAAAACAAAACTATGAATAATTTTTTTCTTTTCGCATTTCAAATGAGCAGTCTTGAATATGTATTATACTTAAACAAAGCACATCCGCTTTTCGTAATCTAGATATACTTTGTTTTAGGGTAATTTTTTGTTTTTAGGGTAATTTCGTGTATTATCACTGACACACATTACTCCAAAGTCCATGAAATTGAAGGATAATAAGCCTAGGCTTTTGTGTATACTAAAACACTAAATATTTTGTCTAATTACATTCATGAATTCTGCATAGCTGTTGCAAATGGCTAATTACGACTCGTTTTGGGAAACTTAATTGATGCATTTGGCTTTTCAAAATACATGTATTGAGGCAATGTAGTCATTATTACATTCTTTTTTATTCATTTGTTATTGTTCCTCCCCAGTTACTTGCTGGCTATTGTAAGCGGTTTTTTCTTTATCAGATATCTGAATGTTGTTTCTCCATTTACATTATTTATTATTTTTGCTTATTATAATCTTTTTTAGATAAATCTAATTGTTACTTGTCTTGTTTCTGATAACAAGTTTTAACCAGTTTAGTTATTATTATTAATTTTATTATTATTATTATTATTATTATTATTATTATTATTATTTTTATTATTATTATTATTATTATTATTATTATTATTATTATTATTATTATTATTATTATTATTATTATTATTATTATTATTATTATTATTATTATTGTTGTTGTTGTTGTTGTTGTTGTTGTTTCTATTGTTGAATTAATCATAACTTTTTTATGGCATTTCCTACTTTCCGTAGGAAGAGACCAACGGTGATATCCATTTTGACTGGAATGAGAAAATATCAACAACATTATATTTTAAATGTCGTAGGAAGGCGCTAAATGGGATAAGAGAGCGGAAAGCTGGAAATCTTTCCAGCCATGTTGCCTCATATCCTTTATTGCAATTATGGATACCTCGCAATCTTCAGCGGGATATAGTGTGCGTGTGTATGTGTGTGCGTGCGCATGTGTGGCCCAGTGGTTCTCAGTCTTTTTCCTTTTTAACATGCTCGTACCCCACTCCGTTCATTTTCTTCCTCGTCCCCCCCCCCAACAAATAACGTTGAAGAACATAAATTGTACATTGCAACGGGACATGTTGATGAAGTCTCAGATAGAGGAGACACTGCTGTTTGAGACACAGAGAGGGATTGAAGCTGTGAACACTATTAAATAATGCAATAAAAATCGGATTGAAAAATAACGCCAAGGCCCCTTTAAATCTATTCCATGGCTCTCAGGTTGAGAACTACTGGTGTTGACTTTGACAATAAAATTGGGTAGAATTACGAAGACTTAAAAAATTGTACTTCTCTCTCTCTCTCTCTCTCTCTCTCTCTCTCTCTCTCTCTCTCTCTCTCTCTCTCTCTCTCTCTCTCTCTCTCTCTCTCTCTCTCTCTCTCTCTCTCTCTCGGGAGAGGAAGCATAATAAAAGAAAGAAGAAGAACAACAAAGAGAGTTCATGAAAGCAGACAGCATGAAAAGAAGAAAAGAAGAAAAAATCTCTAGAGACATTTTGTGAACAAAATAAAAATATGTGAATTTTTTTTTAAATTAAAATCATAACAAGGAATGAATATAAAATACTTTTCCTTTTTCTTTATTTCTTTGTTTTCCTCGTTTACGTATTTCATATACATTTTTATAAACATTTTCTTATATATTAAAAAAGAACTTAGTATTTACACACACAAACACACACACACACACACATATTCCTAACTTCTTTGAAAACTAAAAAAAACCCCATTATATATTTTAATGATTCTGAAAAAAAAAATACACCAGACATAAAATAGTGACAGTTTGTTATGCAAAGATTTCAAATGTAATTTTTTCTTAAAAATTACATTTGAAAATCTCTCTCTCTCTCTCTCTCTCTCTCTCTCTCTCTCTCTCTCTCTCTCTCTCTCTCTCTCTCTCTCTCTCTCTCTCTCTCTCTGGAGTGTGTCCCGCCATCTTTCGGAAGTGGACGACGACTGTGTAATCTCTACAGTTATTGCTGATTTCTGAGGGTTCTACAGCGCAGTTTGATTCCTCACCGTGGCGAGATTCATAGTAAGATACAGACATCATTTTAGTGTCAACAGTGCTTTTTGGGGTCTTTTTGGACTTAGTCTGTAGTTTCGAGAAAAAACTATCTGCCAGTG
>JAXCGZ010002421.1:45000-55000 GCA_037179515.1 Halocaridina rubra | reverse complement strand
ATATATATATATATATATATATATATATATATATATATATATATATTATATATATAAATATATATATATATATATATATATATATATATATATATATATATATATATATATATATATATATATATATATATATATATATATATATATATATATATATATATATATATATATATATATATATATATATATATATATATATATATATATATATATATATATATATATATATATATATATATATATATATATATATATATATATATATATATATATATATATATATATATATATATATGTATATATGTATATATATCTATATATGTATATATATATATATATATATATATATATATATATATATATATATATATATATATATATATATATATATATATATATATATATATATATAACTACCAACCTCACCACTGAAGATCATAAATGAAGAAGCAAGCCTCACTACTAATTGCTGTGCTAGGGCATGAATGCATTCTTTCTGAATGCTTTGTTTTTTGCATTACAACTTCCTCCCAACCTCAGTAGTGGCTTCGTGTTTGTATTTAATTCAAAACCCATGATATATAAGCATCAATAATGATCACAGGAACATATTAATATTGGTGAAAACATGGATCATATTTTACCCCTGGTCAGGACTTAAACCTAACACACATAAGTAGAGTCTCAAGGTGCTACCAACTACATCAGTGTAGACCTTAACAGTAGAAACAAATATTACAAATAATTGTTGTGCTAGAGAATGAACATATTCTTTCTGAATGTTTTTTGTTCATATTACAGTTTCTTCCCAACTTGAGATTTGAAATAAATGCAAAAAATATAAACAAGAACAATAAAGAGAGAGATAGAGATAGGGAGAGAGAGAGAGAGAGAGAGAGAGTGAGTGATTGACAGAGGTAGAGGAAGAGAAGAGAGAGAGTTCTAAGGCTTGTAGACTTTTCATAAAATAATTAGAGATTTTGAGCAGGGGTATTATTTAATATTATATCTGTAGAAACACCATCGATATCTGTAGATAAAATGGATGTTACCATTCAAATCCCTTAAATATCTCTCATTAACATTGTATATTGTTTACTTTACCAATTGCTCTTACCTACATCAGTCTTAACGTCTTATTTCAGTCACTCTATCAAATTCACCTCTCTGGCTAGAAAGTTTTTTTTTTATTTGAGTTTACTCTCTGAATATAAATATTCATGTGCATGTAACAAAAATTAAAAGGACCCAAACCAGAATAGAAATCCAGGTTTGTTTTTCATCATCTACTCATATTCGAACTTATGTATTAAGCAAGTATCTTGGTGGGAGTTATGCAGATAGAAATAACATACTGTGGTTTGTAAATTTCAATATAGATCTTGTCAAGGATGTTACAAGGCTGAACAGGTCATTTCACTCACGGAGGCGAGTAATGGTTGTTTCTATACATAGTCTTTTTGGGAATTCAAATTGATTTCTATCTGTATCGTCGTTTTCGCGAAAGTTATGTAAACTTATTTTCAATACAGTATTCTGATATTTTCCCTGGGATATGAAAGAAAAAATTGCCTCTATATTTTGTATTCCAGCTTTAAATAGAAAATAATGGCAATAAGATTTAAAGTATGCCATGGCAAAATAACTTTGAAAATCGTTAAATATGAAGGCTACAAATTTCTTTAAGTATACTTCCAAGGATATTCTTGGGAAATATTTCATGCAACCAGAGGCATCGTATATAAACTCATTAATGAAGCAATCAACATACTCATTTTATTGTGGTGTAGGGACGTACTTATACAATTTATCTTGTATGATTACATGTTTTGTATACTCTGTATACAAAACAAACAAACAGTTATTTCTTTTCGTACAATGGCTTTTCTTTTGCAAAGCTGAGAATACATTTATAAAGAGACACGTAACTGAGTAAATAGGTAAAAATACATATAGATATGTTAGTGTTAAGGAAAATTGCATTAAATCATTAAGTTTGATTAGTGTGTGAGCATTACTTCAATATGTACAAAAGAAAACTATATAGTTTGCTTTTGAAAGCTGTAAAGGAGGATGAATTTTTTATGATGTTCTAGAATATTGTTCCAGAGTGTTGACCCTCAAATAGTCATCATCTTTTAACCTGCATCTGCGTTTGTTTTCTGAAAAAAGAGCTAACTACCTTGTCTTGTGTTGATTCCCTATATATCCCTGATGGTTTTGATATTAAATAGCCAGAGTGGATAGTGAAGGTTCAAATTTTTTTATACAAAAAGTAAATGGCATAGGCGATCTTGTTTTCTGCCCTCAGCCACTTAACTTTTATGAGGGCCGGTGTGATGTTGTCATATTTTATTATTCCTCCCAGGGCAACTCGAGCTGAAAAAATTTACAACTTTTTGCAATCTAATGATCTTAGTCTTATTGGTAGTTCACCATACGATTGTGCAAAAAATAATATGACTGAGGGATAGGAATTGGACAACCGTTATTCAAGTGGTAGTCTCAAAATTGTCTTTCATACTTGATAAGTAAATTAGAGTTCCTGTTACCGTTTTGCACACTTCATCTATATGGGAATCGAGCAACATGTAGTTATCAAAGTGAATTCCTAGATATTTGACAGTTTTGCTAGGTGCGATAATATTGCCACAAAAATTAACTATTGTCTTCTGGAATTCATGCTATGTGGAACCTAGAGTCAATAAACATGCACTGTGCTTACTTTCGTTACTTAACATCCCAATTTCATGAAAACAGTTTTTTTTTTTTTTTTTTTTTTTTTTTTTTTTTTTTTTACACAGTGTTCTCTGCTCTTAAGCTTAATTCTTGGAGATTAGTAATATCACCACTAAGGAGTAGATGAGTGTCATCTGCACACTACAACTAAACGGTCGGGCATGAAATTAGCTCATTTAAGTAAATAGAGAAGAGAATAGGATCAAGGACTGACTGATCCCTAGAGAACACCAAATGATAATTTGTTTGGAGTAGTTATAATGCTGTTAGGATGGATTGACGGTCTTTGATTACATAGATACTCTCTAAAACCCGGTCTAGTCAGTATATAGGAAAGTACATAAGTTAATAAGAATTTCATGGTTTTCACTCTCAAGGGCTTTTGATACGTCTAATAATACAAGCAGAGAGGTTTTTCTTATCTATATTATTGTAAATTTTATTGATGACTTCGAGCAGTGCAGTTTCTGTAGAGTTTTTCAATCTGAAACCATGCTGTTCACAGATAATAGTCTGCTTGTCTCTAAATATGACATTAATTGGCATACAACAATTTCATCTAATATATTAGAGTAAATGAGTAGCAGGGAAATATGATAGGTAATATGATAGGATCTTAGATCGGCTTGCTGTCACACGAATTTTCCAGTAAGCCTTGTAGCTGAATATGTTTAGGCCATCGATGCTTTTCCCTCTTCCTAAGCAACAGAAATATTGTCTCACTGAGGTAAGTATGACCTTAAATTTCTTATACTGGTGGAAGAATAAATAAAAAAAATATATATATCAAAATGGTGAAACCTATGAACTCCAATAATGATTTGAACTTCATCATATACTTTAAGGCTAGAAAAACAATTTCCTTCATCCCGATTGATAGTTCTACTTATACACATATAGTTATAGGATGAAAATATCTTCTTTACCATTTTAATATTGGTTTACTACGTTTATATTTACTATATATGATTAGGATTTCCGATCAGTTAATAATAATGATGATAATAATATATTTTTTTGTTTTATGATTGTGACACCAGGACGGGCCAAAACAAATAAAATAAAATGGGCACGAAGAATACATTAAGTAAAAAGTAACAGAGATGGAAAGTGTAATGTCTTGTCAGAAGTGAAGAGATAATAAGAGGTGTTTAATGAGTATCCAAGAATATTCAGTGTTGATGTAGGCATAAAATATGATCGTAACTGAAGGATGCAATGCCATCTCATCTCATGAGTGAAATTTTTACTCATAAGATTAAAATGTACTACTATTCAGTCAACGTGGTCAACTCCATTTTCAATGAATGCAAAAAGCAAAGCTAGAACTAACCATTCACAAAAGTATGTTCAGTAAAATGTCACTAACATCCAAAATAAAATCTCGGTACCAATATCAAGCCTAGACTTACAAAGTAACTCACTAAAGCATCTTTATTTCCAACTAAAAAGTTTTTATTCATGTTATCTAATGAACCGATCATCTCATACTCAATCATTCCAGATCTGTCTTTATACTATACATATATCATTCTAATTCTTCTTAAAAAATTTATGAGTGTGACAACGGACAGGCAAGAAAACAGCATTCATCAATAAAGTTCTGGGCATGAAGAAAACATTAGGACACAGGAAAAATAAAAGGTTAAGGACTAGGCAGAGATGAGGTACTGACGTAAAATAGGAAAAGAATTGGCTGAAAGAGTGGTCGAAGTACTAAGGACCAAGAGATATGGCAGGATTTGGCCCTGAGATGACGATAGATCCTTTTTTTTGAAGGAAGAATGTTATAAGAATTAGAAAAGGCAGAAAGAGGAAGAGAGTTCCAAAGTATGGAGGTAGATGGGAAGAAGCTGTCACTGCACAGATCAATCCGCAAGCTGCAAATCTCCACACAGTACCCGTGAGATGAGGCCACTTGATGAGTGTTACGCAGCCTCTGCAGTGGAGGAGGGATGAAACTCACCAACAAAGAGCAGCGATTGAAGTATTAGCAATAGGAGAGAGAAAGAGATGATACCTTGCGGCAAAGAAAAAGAGAATCTAGATTAGAAGTAAGGAAGGGCCATTAATAAGTCTGACTGCCTTAGATTCAACCCTATCAAGCAGATAAGTATATGAAGAAGCACCCCATCGTGTGAGAGCAGTATTCTAAGCAGGGATGGATAAAACCGTTGTAGATTTTAAATAACTGTAAAGAGGAATACTAATGATGAAAGAGAAATAAAATCCCCGCTTTCTTTGAATACAGATATAGAAATTTGGATTATGTGATTCCTCCAAGACAAATCAGAGGATATATGGATTCCTAATATCTTAATAGAAGTAAGAGGGCAAATGTCGTTAGTTTCGAAGACAATAGGGCTATCAGGAGGAGATGAATTTAAAGAAATAGCCAGAAACTGTCTTAGAGGCATTAAATTTAACTAAATTTTGGGTGCCCCACTCAGATACCTTCTGAAAATTGGAGCTGAGAGTAGAAGAAAGAGTGATTCGAGAGTGATTACGAGTAACAGAGGAAGGTTGTGAAAAAAAGGCAGAGGAAAAATGAAGGGTAGAATCGTCAGCAAAGGCATGAAGAAGAGAGAAGGAAGGGGATTGAGGAAGATCGTTGATGAAAAGAAGCAACAGAGTAGGTGAAAAAACAGAACCCTGTGGAACACCTCTAGTAACAGGGATGAGCTAGATGTTGTGCTGTAAACAACTACCAATATAAACGGTCAGAGAGAAAACTGGAAATCAGAGAAGAGAGAGAATGGGTAAAGCCATAAGCAGGGAGTTTGGCCAACAAAGTCTAGTGCCATACTGTCAAAAGTCTAAGAGAAAATCAAGGGAGACGACAAAGGAATCCCTATAGTAAGATAGGACAGGAGGTCAATAGTGGATCCTGCTTTGTGAAAGCCGTACTGGTGATCGGAGATAAGCGACTTAGATTCAAGACATTTCAAGAAGTGTAAATTAAGCAAATTTCATAAAACTTTAGCGACAGAAGATGTTAGGGGGATAGGTCAGTAATTTGAAGTATTAGAATGGTCACCCTTCTTTGGAACAGATTACATTAGAGCATGCTTCCAATAAGGAGGATGGATATTGGCTGAGAGAATGATGCAAACAAAGGCTGAAAAGCACAGAAACTAGTTCAACTGCAAACTCCTTAAAGAACCTTGTAGGGATACCATCGAGAATATATACCTTGTTCGTCTTTAGCGAGCAAAAAAACTCATGAAATTTGCATAAAGAAAGGATAACGTAGGGCATAGGGCTAGAAAGGGGTAAAGAATGAGGGACAGATGCACTGGAATTGTTCACAGTGAATTTGGGAGAAAAATTAAAGAGAAAAATAGTGGCTTTGTCAGTTGGAGAGCAAGCTATAGAACCATCAGAACAAATAAGAGGGGAAAAGCTTGAGTTGCTGAAGATTTTGGAGGTCCAGAAACATTTATTAGTGGGAGAGGAGTTAGAGTCATCAACTTTCTCTCTATAAAGGAAGTTTTATGCCTTGAGCAGTATAGTGATTCCTAGCTGTAATAAAAACAGAGCGAGTTAAATCAGATGGAGAGGCTTGGCCTAATCCCTGGCCTGAATAGCCATGGAGCGCGTATGGTGAAGAAAAAGATTTTTAGTGGGAAAAGTTTTTGTAGAAGAGGGGATGATCGCCTCCATTCCCAAGGTTTTAATCTCTACAGCTTTTAGGGCTATCTGATCAGGGTTACTAGGCCGAAAGTAGTATTCATCCCATAGAAAGTCAAAGAAGAAGTTATGCAAATCTTCACGTTGGATGCGCTCTAAGTACCAGAGCCGGTGCTGAGTAGGAGGAATTAATGGGGGGGGGAGCAAAAATGGAAGACTTTGAGATCACATAGTGCTCAGATTTGCCAAGAGGAGAAAGCACTGAATATAAGTAGTGTGAAGGATTAGAATAAAGAAATTGGTCAAAAGTGTTGACTGCATGTTTGTGTCGTTTGGAATCATGAGTAGGATGCTTGAAAGTCTGTTCCATATCATATGTTATGGAGAATGTAAGGGCCTAACTTTCACCCACAACAGTGTGAGAAGAATTAAGCCACTCACTGTGGTGTACATTGAAGTTTCCAATATAGATACCATCATTATGTGGGTGAGAAGATAATAAGGACTCATTGCAAGAAAAAAGATATTCAAAGAAAGACACAAAGTCAGTAGAATTTGGAGAACAAGTAGCTGAAGCAGAGGAATAAAGTGCTAGTGGAGAGATATATTTTCTGCTAGAGAAAATCAAAGTCAGAGGATTCAAAGTCCATGAGCCTAATAATAGAAGTGTTAGTGTTGCTGTAGGTACAGACTATACCTCTGGAATGGAAGCGAGAATATAGGTTAGAGTAAAACATTTGAAATTGGTAAATGGAAGCATGGTTAGACAACTGGGTTTCAGAGAGAAGGAGGAGGTTAGAGAGGGATGTACCCAAGTGCTCTTCCACTGACGAAAGATTAAAGTTCAGGTCAAGAATGTTAGAAAAATGAATAGTGAAAGAAGCAGATCTCTCAGGAGGTGCAAGGTTAAGGACAGAATCATTACTACAACCAGGCGTGTCTACCCTTACGCCAACAGTATAATAGCAAATTTATTAATTGTAAAGGTAGCATCTATCAAAACACCACAGTTTTGAAACCATTTTCATATTCTGTATGATTAATTCCACATTAAAATTATTCTTTATTAATGTAGTTCCATCTAAAGAATTCACTTTTCAATTGCAGCTTAAGGGAACCTTTCTTTATTTGGTAAAACTGTAGAGAAGAACATGAGAAACATTGTCTTAAAGCATGTGAATACTCTGCTTAAGACGGTAATGCTCTGATCTCATAAAAAATTAGAGGCTTTAAACAGAATAAATGAGGTGTTAAGATGAGTTGCCTCATATCTATTAGAAGATAAAAAACACGAAAGAAGCTTAAAACACATAAAAAGAGCGCAAAATTAAAATCTATAACAAACTCTTCCAGCTGAAAAAGTTTTATTGGAGATAAATGTTTCTAATCGTCCTAATGAGTAATCAGTTCTAGAATATAAATACAATGTATATATTACTGAGATATTTCAAGAATTTCTGCAAAAAGATAAATGACTGGCAGGCTGTTTTACTTGCTCGTAAGAATAGGAAGATTAGACATTATTCTTTGTATGTCAGTGGAGACAACTTCACTTCGTCTTCATTGCTCATGTTTCATCTCTCCAGATAGCTTTATCTAGTCTGCTTTCTCCTCAGATGTTGCAATTTGAATGCATTAACATAGGCAGTAATAGTATACAACATCCTAATGATATTATTAAAAAAAAATATATAATCCCGGTGCAAGTAATGATGCCTAGAGTATCTATATCATAAAATAGGAGTACTAAAATTATTTTGTACAAAAGAAGAAGTTTGGAGGATTTTTTCCGCCACCACATTTTTCATGGTACTTGTGAAGAGGATTTAGATGAAGGAAATGATGAAGGGGTGGTTTTAAAAAGTAAATCATGGGAGACACCTTTTCTAAAAGAATAAAAAATTCGTGGATTTGAAACAAGGCATAATAAGTGGAAGGCTGATAGAAGAGAAATCCTACTGCAATGATTCTTTTGAATATCAAATACATAGCAACCTTTCCTTGAAAATCATATCTCGAGAGTTGGTGCAAGGCATTTGTAAATGTATAATTTTATTATAAGATAGAAGATTGTGGGAATCTGTTACATGCAGAGGAAGTAAAAGAGAAATGTAGAGTTTGGGATTTTTTACAATATGAAATAAAAGGATTAGTTACACCCTCTTGTTCTGAAATGAAAATTTCAAAAATATGAAATGCAAAGAGATCTACAAATGCAGAAGCATGAAAACTATTTTGTAATAAAGAGAAAGATATGAGTGTAAGAATTCTGGGTAAGAAAGAAGATCGTAAAGAAATATTGCTAGTATGGATTATAGGACTTAGAATTCTTTATACGAAGTATCTGTTGAATGATGGAAAACTGTCATTTCTTTGGTAAGTAATTTTGAAAATATTGTCATTTCTTATTACATTCATAAAAACGTGGAGGGAACTACATATTGTCTTTCTGTTCCACAGCATGGCGGTAAAAAAGAACCGTTAGTTATATAAAAGTGTGTCTTTTGCTGGCAAACAATTCTTACGGCTAACAGAATTTGTAGAGAGTTCTTCCTGAAAAAGAATAATTGAGAACCTTGTATGCAAGAAGATGATTCCAATATATATTTTGTGATGATACTAGCTTTTGGTGAAGAGCTCTGAATTTTTTTTAGATTAATTGCATATGCAGTTGCTATACTGAAAATAAATGCATTCTATTTGTGGAGACATAGGACAAAAAGAAACACGAAATAAATATTGTCAAGCTTCATATAAACACAGACGTCTCTAAGCACTAACGACAAAACTTGAGATCAACATACTGTCTAGCATATGAAGATTCTCTCATGTCAAGTGATGCATGGCGTCACTTGACATGCAAGCAGTAATGGTAAAATGGATGGATACAAATCAAGCATGTATTATATATATTTGAAAAGCTGAATATATATAATTAAATGGATATTTGCGTTCCATTTTCAAGATGTTCATATAACTGTAGTGATGAAAAATTAATGATTCATGAAGGATACTGGTACAAAGTCCTTTTTATATCTTAAACAGTTCTTACAAGATATCTTTTGTATCATCTTCAGAGTTGACTCAATATCAGTTAACTCTGGAACAAGGAACTGTTTACTTATTAGCTAGGAACGTTTAATTAGAGCCTTGTGATATAGTTGATAGCGAATTGGCTTAGTAATTATAAGTTAGAGGTTCAAGTCACGGTCGGGGTAAAAATGATTCATGTTTTCACATATGGTAATGTGCTTATTTGGTTATTGCTGGTCCCGAATGAGATTAGGAGTTGAATTAAATGCGAAAACGAAACTACGAGTGAGGTTGGGGGAAACTGTAATATGAACATAGTATCACTCAGATGGAATGCGTTCATTCCCAGAATAGCAGATATAAGTTGTAGGACGTGTTTTCCTTTAACCTTCTGTGGTGTAGTTGAAAGTGCCTTGACCTAGTAATTATAAGTTCCAGGTTCAAGTCCTGGTTGGGGTAAATATTTTTTATGTTTTCGCATAGGGTATTGTGCTTATTTGGTTATTGTTGATCTCGAATGAGATTGAGAGTTGAAATAATTACAAAAACGAAACAAAGAGTAGGGTTGGGGAAACTGCTATATGAAAATAGTGGCATT
>JAXCGZ010002421.1:20000-25000 GCA_037179515.1 Halocaridina rubra | reverse complement strand
TACTACTGAACTTCTTCTTCTTCTTCCTCTATTTGCGTTCCCATTTTCATATGGGGTCGCATCTCTTCACTAGTCGTCTCCACTGGTTCCGGTCCATCACTTGCTCCTCCTCCAGCTGTCTCTCTCTGAGATCCTCCTTCAGTCGGTCCTTCCACCGTAGTTTAGGTCTTCCTTGTCTACGTCTGCCCTCCACGTCCATCTCCATCACTCTCACACCCACGTAGTCTTCTTCTCTCCTCTTCACATGACCGAACCACTGTAATCTCCTCTCCTGCGCTTTCGCCGACGCCTCCACCACCTTCACTGTACCTCTGATCTGGTCATTTCGTATCCTGTCCTCCCTCGTCACCCCACACATCCACCTCAGCATTCTCATTTCTGCGACATCTATCTTCCTTTCTTGAACCTTTTTCACCGGCCACGTCTCCGCACCGTACAGCAACGCTGGTCTCACAACTGACTTGTACACTTTTCCATTCACTCTAGCACTGATTTTCTTGTCACATAGCACCCCTGATGTTCTCTTCCAGCTGTTCCATGCTACCTGGATCCTATGATCAATCTCTCTCTCTAGGTCTCCATCCTTCGTTACGTAGGAGCCGAGGTATTTGAAGGCGTCCGCCTTTGGGAGCTTGTGGTCTTGCATGAACAGGTCGCCTCCTTGTGTCACATTGCACTCCAGGTACTCCGTTTTCTGTCTGCTCACCTTCAGTCCGTAATCCTCCAGCAAACCCCTCCATAGCTCCAACCTCTCTTGCAATTCTTCACGGCTCTCGGAGACCAAAACAATATCGTCTGCAAAGAGCATGCTCCATGGTGCCTCCTTTGTCACTTCCTCCACCATCACATCCATGAGAAGGTTAAATAGATAGGGGCTAAGAGCTGATCCCTGATGGAGTCCAACTTTCACCTGAAAAGGCTCTGTAGTGCCAACTGTACTTCTTACTCTTGTTGTGGCTTCCCTGTATATGTCCTGAACTATCTTGACATACTTCTCCTTCACTCCCTTCGACATCATACTCCTCCACACCTCGCTCCTCGGGACCCGATCATAAGCTTTTTCCAGGTCAATAAACGCCATGTACAGCCCTCTTTGCTTATCTCTATATTTTTCCATTGTCTGCCTCATTGCGAATACTGCATCCATTGTTCCTCGACCTTTCATAAAACCAAACTGCTCACTACAAACTTCTGTCTCCTCCCTCAGCCTTTTATCCAACACTCTTTCCAGCAGCTTCATAGTGTGAGATGTTAGCTTAATTCCTCTATAGTTGTTGCAACTCTGGATGTCTCCCTTTTCTTTGAAAATCGGTACCATTATACTATCTCTCCACTCGTTCGGGATAGTCTCTTCCTTCATCACCATGTTCAGGAACTTTGTCAGCACCCATATCCCTTCTTCGCCTAAACTCTTCCATACCTCTGCAGGAATCTGGTCTGGCCCTACTGACTTTCCATTTTTCATCTTCTTCAACGCTTCTCTGACTTCCGCCTCACTCACAGCGTCTACCTCTCCCTCCATTCCCACTCCTTCACCTCTTCGTATTCTTGGATTTTCCTGATTTAGAAGTTCTTCGTAGTAGTCCCTCCACCGCATTTTAATCATGTCGGGGTCAGTAAGCACTCTTCCGTTCTTATCCTTAATTTGCTTTATTGATGTTAGGTCCTTTGTCGATCTGTTCCTTTCTTTTGCTAACTTATAGATTCTCTTCTGTCCCTCCTTTGTTTCAAGGTTCTCATGCATATCCTGCAGTGCTGCTGCACGCGCCTGTGCTACAGCCCTCTTCGCCTCCTTATTTGCATCTTTCAACATAGCTTTACGCTCCTCTGTTCTTTCCTTGTCGTAAGCTTTCTTCATCTCTTTCTTCTTTTCTATCTTCTCTTTGCAATTTGAGGACCACCACCAAGACTCTTTTCCGTTTCTCGGTTTCTTTCCAGATGACTTTCCGAGGACTTCCTCTGCCGTACTCCTGATCACTTCACTGTTCCTTTTCCACCACTGATCCACCTCCTCTGCCTCTTCTATCCTTTGTAGTGCTTTCCTCTTGAACTCCTGCCGCACCACCTCATCCTTGAGTTTCCACCACTTGATCCTAGGTTCTCCCATCTCGACTCCGGTCCTTCGCGTCCTTACAACCAGCTTCGCCACAACTGGGCTGTGCTGCGCTCCCACACTCTCTCCTTGTAGTACTTTACAGTCTTCCACTTCTCGGATGTTTTCTCTTCGATACAGGAGGAAGTCGATTTGAATCTCTCTGGGACCACTCCTGTATGTCCGGTAGCTGTTTTTCATGAAGAACGTGTTCAGGATCGCCATGTCAAATGCTATGGCAAATTCCAGCACGCTCTCCCCCTCCTGGTTTTTCACTCCAGTACCTTTGCCTCCATGAACTCGTCTCACTCCATCGTTGTCATATCCTATATGCCCGTTTAAGTCGCCGCCCACGACACACCTCTCCCCCGGCGGGACCTCCCTCTGTACTTCATCCATTTCTTGCCAAAACGTTTCCTTCTCTGCGTCATCGCACCCAACTTGGGGGGCATATGCGCTGATCACGTTTATTGCTTCCTGACCATATACCAACATGATCCTCACAATCCTGCTGCTCTTCCTCACCACCTCCACCAGCTCCTCCTTGGTTTGGGGGTCTAGCACCACACCCACTCCATTTCTTCCTCTCTCATTCGCTCCACTGTATATCAACTTGTAGCCTCCACCCAAATCTCGCGCTTTATTTCCTTTCCATCTTGTCTCTTGTACACACAGTATGTTAATCTTCCTTCTCTCCATCAAATTCGCAACTTCTCTTCCTCTACCGGTCATGCTACCGATGTTAAGAGTAGCAATCCTCAGGGTATGGACTCGCTTCTTTAGCCGCACCCGTCCATATTGATGCGGTAACCCTCGTCCAGTTTCAACAGAGGTCGGGCTCCTCTGTGCGTCGCGTGAGCGGGGTACGCCCTGGCCATCTTTGGTATTCTCTCGACTGCTATCCATGGGTTTTGGCAAAAGGGTTTTACAGCCGGATGCCCTTCCTGACGCCAACCCTCCCCATTTTTCCGGGCTTGGGACCGGCACTGGGCTGCTATTTCTAGCAACCCAGAGGCTGGGTTATTTTACCACTAAACTATTACTGTTAAATAATTATAATGATCGTAAGCCTGAAGTCAAGATGTTACAGATTGCTACATCCTTCACAAACCTATTTCTCTCGACTCTGTTATTAGATTCTGAATCTATTTTTCCGCCTCTACTCTCTTATACGTTTGTATATAACTATTTGAGTGAACTTCATAGCAAACATGGAAGATGTGAATAGCTTTATTTCATCATATTATATAGAACTCAACTTTCTTCTTTTTTTCTATCTTAGCCCTTTAATGGACAAATCCAGCAGTCCTCTTCTCCAGTAATTTTGGAGCATACAATACTCACTTTCACAAGTAATTATTTGCCATTGCAGTCTTTAATATATTTTGCTCTGAGAGATTCCTCTACACCAGCATTCCATTCAGTGCATTCTTTTTCACCGCTATTAGTTTCGGTGGCATTTTAGTGAACTGTGGCTATTAATGTCCTCTTAAGCAATTAATTTTCCAAATTACCTTTGTAAGTGTTATAAAACTTACAATAAAGGGCTTACACGGCGTCCTAAATAAGAATTTTTAATATTATATAACAATAACTTCCAAAGATCTATTTTATGGCGCAATGCATAAATCAATAGGTTGGCCACGGCATCAGCCGCCCGTTGAAAGACTACGACTGAAGGTATTAGGATTCAGCTAGGACTGGTCCAGACAGTTCCGGGGCGAGTCTTCCTTCTGGATGGTTCTTTTCTTCATACCTACGTCTACACTGAATATTCTGGCGTATTCATTACATATCTCTTGTTATTCCGTCACATATGACATGTCATAACACTCCCTACATCTGTCTCTTTTTCTCTCTTTTTCACACATATTTGCTACTATTTATGGAATGTCTACAGCTAATGGCCCCAGTACCCGGGATAAAGGGGTGCGAAGAATCTCCGGGGATCGTGTTGACTCCACTATTGGCTTGAGGGCATACACGCCTGATGGTAGTAATGGTTCTGCCCTAAACCTTGCATCTCCCAATAGATCTGCTTCTTTCACTCTTCACTCTTCTAACATTCGTGAGCTGAGCTCTAATCTTTTGACTGTGGAACAGCACTTGGGTACTTTCCTCCCTAACCTCCTCCTCCTGTCTGGAACTCAGCTGTCTATACATGCTTCCAATGACCCATTTCAAATCTTTCACTATAATTTGTATGCTTGTTTTCATTCCAAAGGTGGAATCTGTGCCTACTGCAACACTGACACTCCTAGTGCGAGGCTCATGAACCTTGAATCTAATGACTTTGATGTTTTCTGGCTTAAAATCCATCTCTTCACTACCACCTTTTTCCTTTTCTTCTGCTACTGTTCTCCAACTACACCGAGTTTGTGTCTTTCATCGAATATCTGTCCTCACGCCATGAGTCCTTGCTATCTTCTCTCCCACATGCCGAAGCTCTCTGCAGTGAGTGGCTTAATTCTTATCATACTGATGTGGGAGGAAGAGAGAGCCTTGCTTTCTCTATTACTCATGATCTGCAGCAAATAATCAAGCATCCTACTCATGTTCTTGATCAATAATTTTTCTTTACCCCGACCGGGACTCGAACCTAGGACTTATGATTACTAAGTCAAGGCGCTACCACTACACCACAGAAGGTTAAAAGGAATCCAACCTTATAGCTAATATCTGCTATACTTAGGAATGAACGCATTCTAACTGAATGCCACTATGTTCATATTACAGATTCCCCAACCTCACTCGTGGCTTCATTTTAGCATTTAATTCAATTCCCAATCTCATTCGGGCCATGATATTACCAAATAAGCACATTACATATGTGAAAAAATGAATAATTTTTTACCCCGACCAGGACTCGAACCTACGACTTATGATTACTAAGTCAAGGCGCTACCAC
>JAXCGZ010002421.1:5000-10000 GCA_037179515.1 Halocaridina rubra | reverse complement strand
ATTTGAGGTATGGTTGCAGGTAGGTAATGTTTACATAAGCTTTCCCCTCTCATTCGTTCTGATGGATCTATAGCTTGCTCTCCCAGTGACAAAGCCACTCTCTTTGGCTCTCATTTTTCTGCCAACTCTTCTATCAACGATTCCAGCGCCTCTGTTCCTAAATCTTTACCCCTCTCTAACACTATGCCCTCTCTTATCCTTTCTTCATGCAAAGTTCATAAGGTTCTTCGTTCACTAAAGACGAACTAGGCATGTGGTCCCGATGGTATCCCTGCAAGGTTTCTTAAGGAGTTTGCAGATGAACTGGCTTCCATGTTTTGCGGCTCTTTTTTGCCTCATTCTGTCAACCAGTATATATCCTTCATCTTGGAAGCATGCTCTTGTTCAACCTGTTCCGAAGAAGGGTGACCGCTCTATTCCTTCAAACTACCGACCTATTGCCCTAACTTCTATTGCTAAAGTTTTCGAAACTTTGGTCAATACTCACTTCTTGAAACGCCTTTAATCTAACCCACTTATCTCCGATCACCAGTACGCTTCTGCAAAGCAAGATCCACTGGTGATCTCCTGTCCTATCTTATTCATGTATGGTCATCATCTCTGAGGAACTTGGGGAGTCCTTTGTCGTCGCCCTTGACATCTCTAAGGCTTTTGACAGAGTCTGGCACAAGGCTTTTGACAGAGTCCAGCACAAGGCTCTGTTGGCAAAACTCACTTAATATGGCTTTACCCATTCTTTCTGTAATCTGATTCCCAGTTTTCTTACTAACCATTTTATGTCTGTTGTTGTTGATGGTGCGACATCTAGCCCTTTCTCTGTTACCAGTGGTGTGCCACAGAGCTCTGTTCTTTCACAAACTCTGTTCCTTCTCTTCATCAATGATCTTCTACAATCCATCCTCCTCTCTTCTTCAAGCCTTTGCTGATGATTCTACCCTTCACTTTTCCTCTGCCTTTTCTTCACAACCTTCATCTGTTACTCGTAATCAGTCTCGTATCACTCCTTCTTCTACTCTTACCTTCGATTTGCAGAGAGTATCTGAGTGAGGCACTCAAAATTTAGTTAAATTCAATGACTCCAAGACACAAAATCTGGCTATCTCTTTATCTTCTTGTCCTCCTGATAACCCTATTGTCTTCGAAACTAACGAAATTTACCCTCATAATTCTATCAACATATTAGGAATCCATATAGCCGCTAACTTCCAAAAAATTGGGGTTTTGTTTCGTTTTCGTCATTACTTTTCCTCTTTACAATTACTTAAAATTTATAAAGGCCTTATCCGTCCCTGCTTAGAATACTACTCACACATCTGGGATGCTTCTTCTTATACTTATCTTCTTGATAGGGTTGAATCTAAGGCAGTCAGACTAATTATTGATCCTTCTCTTACTTCTAATCTGGATTCCCTCTCTCTTCACCGTAAGGTATCTTCCCTTTCGCTTTTCTGCCACTACTACTTCCATAACTGCTCTGATGAGTTGGTGAGTTGAATCCCTCCCCCACTGCCGAGGCCACATAACACTCGCCAAAGCGGCCTCATCTTACTTGTACTGTGAAGAGATTTGTAGCTCGCGGATTGGTCGGCGCAGCGACTGCTTCTTCCCATCTACCTCCAGACTCTGGAACTCTCTTCCTCCTTCTGTCTTTCCTACTTCTTATGACCTTTCATCCTTCAAAAAGCAGATTTATCGTCATCTCAGAGCCTAGTCCTCCATATTTTTGGGTCCTCTGTACTTTGACTGCTTTTCTGTCTGTCATTTTCCTTTGTGTTTCATTACATCGTCTCTGCCTTGTCCTTAACCTCTATCTTTTCCTTCATCTTGGCATTTTCTCGTGGCCTGGTCTTTATTGATGAGGGCAGTTTCTGCCTGTCCCGGTGTCACACTCATAAAAAAAATGCAACGTATTGTGCGAAGAGGAGGTTAGTGAAGCGTGTGGAGAAGGAGGCAGAGAGAGAAACAGATGTAAGGTGGGGAAGATGCTTGTCTAAGAATTTTGAAAGGAATGAAAAGATGTTTTGGAAGGAAGTGAAATGAATGATGAAAGATGAGGATGGTAGGAAGGAGAGGATGAAAGGACCAGATTGGCAATGCTGGTAGATGAAATCAAGGTGAGAGAGAGATGGGCTGACTTTTTAAAGGACCTGCTAAATAAGGAAGATGATAGAGAGTCAGAGAACGTGGCTTTGGGAAACGAATGGAGAATGCCAATGTTAGATGATGAGAATGATATAGAAATAACATATGAGGAGGTATATTTAACAATGAGAGCAATAAAATCAGGTAAAGCACCAGGGATAGATGGGTGTCACATTGAATGATAATCAAAAGGTGGGGACCCATTAGTAGAATGCATAGTTATGTTGTTGATTGTATGTTTCAGGAAAGGGTGAGTCCTAGTTGTTTGGAGGAAAGGATGTGTAGTTCTACTTTATAAAGGGAAAGGAGATAAGTATGAGTGTAGTAGTTTTAGAGGAATTAGTTTGTTGAACGTAGTTGGTAAGGTATGTGAAAGATTGTTAATCAAGAGATTTAAGAAAGGTACTGAGTGATTAATTGGGAAAGAATAGTGTGGATTCTGAATAGGAAGAGGATGTGTGGATCAGGTGTTCGTGGTAAGACAGGTGTATGAGAAGTTCTTGGGGAAAGGTAGGAACACTTTTTGGACTTTTATGGACATAGAGAAAGCTTCTGACAGGGTAGATAAAGAGGGGTTGGGGAGTGTGCTGTGACTGCATGGAATAAGTGGAAGTTTGTTATGCGGTGAAGAGTTTTTATATAAAATAGGGGAGGATATGTGAGAGTCTGGAATGGGATGAGTAATTTTTGAGGTGAATGCAGGGCTATGTCAAGGTTATGTTTTGTCGCCTTGATTGTTTAATGTGTATATAGATGGAGTGGTAAAGGAAGTAAATGAAAGAGTATTAGACAGAGGCTTGGACCTAGTGGGTGAGGATGGAAATTTGTTGAAATTGAATCAGTTGCTCTTTGCTGATGATACTGTACTGGTGGCTAATGCTGAGAATGAACTGAATCATTTGGTGACTGAGTTTGTTAGGGTATGTGAAATATGGAAGTTGTTGGTGAATATTGGTGAAAGTAAACTCATGTGATGCACAAGGAGTGTTAGTGTTGGCAGATTAAATGTAGGAGTGAATTTGGAGTTGCTTGAAGAAGTTGAGAGTTTTAAGCATTTGGGGTTGCATGTATCAAGGAGTGGATGAGTGTATGTAGAGGTAAGTCACTGAGTGAAGGAAGCAAGTAAATGTCTAGGTGGGTTGAACAGTGTATCGAGAAGTAAATATTTGGTAATGAATGGATATAGCAAAATATATGAAGGTGTGATATTGCCATAAGAATTGTATTGAGAAGAGGCTTGGAATGCAAAAGAGGATGCAAGGAACAAGTTAAATGTAATGGAGATTATGTGTTTGAAAAGTATGACTGGTGTATCTAGAATAGATAGATTAAGAAATGAGGATGTCAGGCAGAGAATGGGCGTTAAAAGGAAGCTGTCGGATTGGTTAGATCAGAATGCGTTGAGTTGGTTTGGACATATGGAAAGGATGAGTGATGAACGAATTGTGAAAAGAGTGTGGCTTGCAGAACAGATTGGAGTTAGGTCAACATGGAGACCTAGAATGAGATAGTTGGATGGCGTGTAAAGGGCATTGACTGCATGTGGAGTGTCAGCGGTACATGGAAGAGTGCGTGCAAGAGATAGGAAAGAGTGGATGAAGATTGTGTATAGATGATGTGGGCAAAAGGGATTTCTCGCATCTGCTATCTTAGTGAACTGTGATGGACAGGTGTGAGGGGAGTTGCCATGTGATGAAGCTGTGGGCGTAAATCAGCTGCTGTTAACGGGCCTCATTGTGGAATATCCTTGCCTACCTAAATTGTGGGTGGCCCAACCAGGGTGGAATGGGGAGGAAACGTGGCAACCCTTTATAACCAAGGAATAATAGGAGTAGTTGAGGTATGTGTGGATCATGACTAAAGAGAATTTTGTACTTGGCTGCTCCCCCATACAAGGGAGAACGAGACCATGTGTATATGAATGTATTAACGGAAATAACTCCATTTATCCAAAATGGGTTTTGGCTTCGGTGGAGAGTGATTAACTCGTCTGATAGGATGAGAGAGCAAAATTGTTAGTTGGATCATTAAAGGATAAATATGTATGAAAATTTAATGAATATTAACTTTCACCACTGGAACACTGACAAATGAACAGCTTGCTCCAAAATGAGAAGGTAATGAAGAATGCCTCTTCTGCTCTTTTGACCCTTACAAAATAGTTTTTTTATTAAGTCAGAAATCTGCTTTTCTTTACCCATTTCTTAAAGTTTTAATGAAAGCAGAATTTAAATGATATGAATTTTAAATACTTTGATAACGCTGAGTTTACCAGACTTAAAATAAAAAGATAAAATTCCTCAGTTGACGGAGATTAAGTTCGGCTATATTTAGTGAGTGACCAAGAAAGAAATTGAGAGTAAAAAAGTAAGAAAGTATATATATATATATATATATATATATATATATATATATATATATATATATATATATATATATATATATATATATATATATATATATATATATATATATATATATATATATATATATATATATATATATATATATATATATATATATATATATATATATATATATATATATATATATATATATATATATATATATATATATATATATATATATATATATATATATATATATATATATATATATATATATATATATATATATATATATATATATATATATATATATATATATATATATATATATATATATATATATATATATATATATATATATATATATATATATATATATATATATATATATATATATATATATATATATATATATATATATATATATATATATATATATATATATATATATATATATATATATATATATATATATATATATATATATATATATATATATATATATATATA